>VMBQ01003430.1:83277-98074 GCA_007657795.1 Dreissena rostriformis
ATTTTTTCCCAAAATTGATAGAAGAATTTCCCAAAATTTCCCAAATTGTAAAAAAAAAAAAAAAAAAAAAAAAATGTTTTTTTTTTTTTTAGAAAGAAGTGTCTAATGATAATTATATCTTGATGATTTTATTTCATAAACAACTCACGAAGTATATGAACTTTGAACATGAACATAACACGTTGATGAAAAAAAATAGTTAAAATAATGTTTTTCTCTATGTATGGTGAATTATAGTGTTAAATCTTGATTTTGTACTGTTACTTGCTATTAGCTTAAGCATTGAAATTTCCCCTTTTTCCCCTTATACGCGCGAATTTCCCCCCCTCAGGGGACCCGACCCCTTTCCCCAAAAACTGAAAAAAAACACTGTAATAGAAAAGCCCATTTAAAATCTTATATCATAGTCTCTTCATATTCATAGTATGGTCCTTTTAAAATCAAAGCACAGTTCCTTTAAAACCATATAATAGTTCCTTTAAAATCATCTTATATTTTGTTTAAAATCATAGCATTGTCCCTTTAATAAACCATACCATAGTTATTTTAAAGTCATTCCATAGTTCTTTGAAAGTCATACCATATTCCTTTTAAAATTGAGCCTCGCTCTGTGAAAAGGGGGTTTAATGGATGTGCGTAAAGTGTTGTCCCAGATTAGCCTAAGCAGTCTGCACAGGCTAATCAGGGATGACAATTTCCTCCTAAACTGGACTTTTGCTAAAAAGAGATTTTCTTTAACCAAAAAATATCATAAAAACGGATAGTGTCTTCCCTGATTAGCCTGTGCGGACTGCAGAGGCTAATCTGGGACAACACTTTACGCACATGCATTCACAGAACCCAGCTCAATTATATTCATACTGTACTTTAAAAAATGCAATACCATTAGATACTGGATCATGTCCTTCATGTTCTGTGTATATTCCTCTAAAGGCACATGCTGTTTCGGACATATGACGCTATCTACGGAATCGTTGGCACCAAGGAAGAGTGTCACCATGGCAACAGATTTAACATCAGCCTTTGTAATCACTTTTGGCAGTATAATTTTGCACCACCTTGAGTTGTAGCCGGAAAATCCTCTGTTCACCACATCACATTTTCTGTAATTGAACAATTTATTTAACCATTTATTGTGATCTTACTCTTAACCTTATGCCTAGCGTCTACAAAAAGGGCCTAGGCAAACAGCGTAGACCCAGATGAGGCGCCGCATAATGCGGCGTCTCATCAGGGTCTACGCTGTTTGCTTAAAGGAATTTCTGTGAGAAATATTCTAAAAATAGAAATAAATATACCAGACATTTCTAATTTTGGAAATAAATTGATCCAATTTAGAAGGATGGGAGAGTCCACTCGGCATAAATGGGTAAATAATACAAGTTTCTTTGAAAATTATGAAATCATGATTGCATAAACTCTACAAATTCAATTATTGGATTGTATTTGTATATTTTACAGACAAAATTTAAATACTTGTACATGACATATGCTAGAAAATGTATTTCCAATCAATTGCCACAAAGCCATAACCTAAACAGTTCGTAAGCTGGAATTCAATCAATTTCATCCAACAGTTCTGAAAAGGTTAAAAGCAGGAACTATGAAAGACATCGCTAATTTGCTCTGTGCTTGATCTGTCATGGATTTTGATCAATAATGTATCTTTGAATATTTTATCATTTGATTCACACGTTGTTTCTCTGTAAAGTGTACAAAAGTACCTTTATTGCCATTATATTGGACACAATTTGAATAGGTTTTTGTAACCATCACTAACAGCTTTTTTCTCACCGAAAAAACCCTACTTTATTAACCCTTTGCATGCTGGGAAATTTGTCGTCGGCTAAAATGTTGTCTGCTGAATTTCTAAAATTAGCTTTTTATTCGATTTTTTTTCAAAGAATACTATCAGAATAGCAAACAGTTTGGATCCTGATGAGACGCCACGTTCTGTGGCGTCTCATCTGGATCCAAACTGTTTGCAAAGGCCTTTGAAATTCGGTTCCAGCGCTCAAAGGGTTAAGAATTCAATGAATTTTAGCTTTACAATGGTGGACATATATAATGAACTCCAGATTATATTACCTTTGCAGAAAATCAGCAATCAATGCTACCCAGCAACCATCAAAGCTGTAACCATACTGAAATAACAAAATATCTCTAGTTACTAAGCTGCAATATACTGTAAACCTGGCAGCATTTGTAATGACTGTAAAAGTTTCTTAGGTATAGATACTTGTAGAAATGATAATCATTAAGTTCATAAATTTCTATACACTTATTTTACTTTTAATCATTTAATACCTAAAACTATAATTCTAACATACCTCGTATGTGTATTGATGTTACACCAAATAATAAATCTTCTGTTATAAATATGAAATGTACTTAGTTAATATATAACATCTTATATTCAAACACAGTAATAGTTTCTTCAGCAACTACAACTATACATGGCTTCATGTGAACAAGAGACGTCCCCAGATTGAATATTCTTTTGTTTTGATAGTATAATGTATTTTTTAATTACATTTTAGTTACTTAACATAATGACCAGACAGACATATTAGAAGTTGAATAACTGTAATTATTATATACAATCATGTCGTATATGCATACTAAATGGTAAACATTTATAAATTAAATTAAATTAAAACAAGACATGTTACCAAGCCAAGAAATTATATTTCTAAATTGTCCACTGATTACTTTAGTTGCTTGCAATATCTGCAGATTTGTTATCTACACATACAATAACTTATTATAAACAGTACAATGCCACCTTCATGACTACACATATTGAGCAGATATCATTCATCTAGTTTAAGAAACAGTGACCTTAACCCAACTGGCACAAAATGCAAGGTACCTTCATAGAAAATTACAGAAAAATAACTCCCTCCAAACTTAGGTTGCTAAGCGGACACTGTTTTTTCTATTCTATATACTAGTGACCTTAACCCCACTGGCCTCAATTGCAATCCCTCACTAGATCAGCATGTGACCTATTTTAATACACACACAATTTATATTGCTTCTTTTTGAGATTGGGAATTTTTGCCCCAATTTTGACCGAAACATAACACTGCTTCGGGATAAAATGTGACCCATTAGTGTGCTAACTGTGTAAATGTTGACGAGTAGTGGTGTAGTGGATATGGTGTCCGCCTAGCAATCAGGAGGTCAAGGGTTGGATCTCCACTATGGGAGTGTTCTTTTAATCTCCCCGAAAGACACCAAGTATTTCTATATATTCTACCCAGGCCCAAGACTCGTTTAATACTCAAATTGCGTCCATGCTCCAGAGAAGCCCTGCAATTTATGGGAAGAAGAAGACACAAACCGCATGACTTGGGATGGAAAAAAGGTGATCACACAAAATCACCATGAGCATGTTGTGCTCAGGCTGTCAGGTTAGTTGCAATAATCCAACTCACAGCTTTTGACCCTCCGGGTCGCTGGGACGTATGAGCTGTACGTATGTACTCATAAAAGCTCAAAGCATTCAAGAAGAACAAGTTGCAATAATCAAACTCCCAGCTATTGACCCTCCGGGTCACTGGAAGTATGTACTCATAAAAGCTCAAATCATTTGAGAACTATTAAAATAAAGAAGAACTAGCTGCCAGGTGAGCTAAAACTAAAATGGGTATGCAAGTTAGATTACCTGTGTCAAAGAATCGCCGAAAAGGATCACTTTAGGCTGCACTTTCTCCATATTTATCCTGGAATTAACTTATATCGTATTGCAGTAGTTTTCACTGGAGATAAAAACAGTAGGCTTACTCACTGAACTCAGTCTCAATTTTCGCCAAATTGTGGGTGTTACAGATGGGTTATAAATTAGCGAGTTTTCTGGCAAAAGTCGAGATGTCAGTCGGTTAATAACAAATATTCTCAAACAACGAGTTAATATAACCATCCGAAAGTAATTATCTTCTCACGACTATTCGTCGCTATCGATTAACAATAAAAACTACTTCTAGAAACCTATGATGCTACGTGAAACCTTTCGACGAAAAAAAATAGCGGAAGTAAAGACCGGCATTTTCTTTTCGGCCAAAAGAAGTTACTCCGTCATTGTGTTTACAAAATGTCGTCTTCAATGTCCGTTGTCAGAAATTCTCTTAAACATTTCGTTAAACACAGGCTGTTGCCTCAGCCTTTATACAGAAGAAAGTCATCATTATCAAGTGAAAAACCGAAGCAAGACTCACAACCAACTGACACTTTATTTACGGAGGAACACGCACAACTTAGAGCGAGTTTGAGAAAGGTCAATAAATATCACGTTTTCTCAATATAATGTAAACAAAGATCAATACATATACATTATATGTATATCTTTGTTTTGGTTGTGTAATGTGCATTATTTGTGGACACAGAGTGTCACTGTGCCCCAGCACTCCTAGTCCTACTTGCTAGACTTACTGGGACAAATTAGAATTAGTAACATACAGCTGCAATGTTCAGCTATTTCTAGTTCTTACTAAACGATTTTAAATGTGGGTTTTTTTTTGGGGGAAGCCGAAGTACCCAGAGGATTCCCCACCTGTCCAGTAAGGTGACTACCCATCAAACATACATGCTTCTGGGAACGCGGGTCACCCAGATGAGAAGCGTGTTTACCAACCACTGCCCTTACCGGACAGCCTATTTGTTTTGAACAACCGCGTTTGAAACTTATATTGTATATCCATATGCTTTTTAAACAAAAAAAAATAATTGCACAAGGCAACAATGATGTTACACACTTTGAATCATGCCTGTTTGTTTACTGTTTGTGATATGTGTCGTGTTCTGAGAAAACTGGGCAAAATGCTTGTGCGTTAAGTGTCATCCCAGATAAGCCTGTGCAGTCCGCACAGGCTAATCCGGGACGACACTTTCCGCCTAAACTAGATTTTCCCTAAGAAGAGACATCATTTAAACCAAAAATTCCATAAAAGCAGAAATTGTCGTCCCTGATTAGCCTGTGCGGACTGCACAGGCTAATCTGGGATGACAATTTACGCACAAGCATTTGCCCAGTTTTCTCAGAACACGACACAGCCTCTCCACCACTTAAATGCCTTCAAGTCTTATACCTGTTTTGATCTCTGATGAATTCCCTTCTTATTTGATCATAATAAAATGTCTATTACTTCACTTCGCAAAACAAATTTGGGGGTATTTTAAATTAGTGTCACTGATAATGCTTTCTCTTGTTAAGTATTGCAGATGCAGTGATTGTTCACCTAAAAACTCATAATAATCTGTTTTATGATTGTTACACTATTCACTGACTATTGGGTAAATTACTTTTATAAACCTCAACTCAAATCAGTTGTAACTAATGGAAAGAACAACACAACACGTGTTACCACTAGGAAGTTTTATATAAAAGTGCGGCATCAAAAACAGGGTACCAAGTTAACATTGTTGAAAGCTATGGTCTATTTCACAATACAAATTGTGGTAGAAATAGTTGTTTAATAATAGAACAATTATTTGTAGATTATAGAAAAAGACATCAACCCCTTTGTGGATGAATGGGAGACAGCCAAACAGTTTCCTGCCCATCAGGTATTCAAAAAGCTTGGAGAGGCAGGATTCCTGGGCGTGTCCAAACCAACAGGTAACTGACGGAATGGTGCTTTTGTTTCATACCACATTATAGGGTTAATAAGAGCAGTTGATGCTTGTTATTTGCAGCGATGTATGCAGCTCTTTTTCTTGTAACATCTTAGGCTAATAAAATTCAATATAAGGAGCCAGTTTTTGGTATGGCCTCACCACATTTGTATGCATTTATCTGAATAAGAAAATGCTGGTTTTTTAATAAAATTACAACATCGTTAACTTATATTTATTCTTTTATATGAACTGTATTACTTAAACTGTAAGCATTAAACAGTAAGTACTTTTTTGAATAGAAGCTTAAAAGTTATTATACTCCCACAAACAAAGTGTGAGAGGGGGTTTATTGGAATCGCTCTGTCGGTTGATTGTTCAGTCAGTCCTTATAAAATGTTATCTGTTTGTGTAGTGAACTGATTCCACATTTCTCGAAATTTAAATTGAAACTTCAAATATATCAACACCAGTTAATGAAGATGAGATAGACAATGTTTCATCCACCACATTCCAGAGTTATATGTCCTTGAACATAATTGACCATTGCGATGCGGGGGTATTTTTTCTAGACATGTTTATTACAGAGCTGGGCCACGCTCTGTGAAAAGGAGGTTTAATGTATGTGTGTAAAGTGTCGTCCCAGATCAGCCTGTGCAGTTTGCACAGGCTAATCAGGGACGAAACTTTCCCCTTTTTAGCTCACCTGAGCCACATTTATTGTCCAATCTTCATGAAACTTGGTCAGAACATTTGTTCTAATAATATCAAGGCTGAGTTCGAAAATGGTTCTGGTCCATGGAAAAACATGGCTGCCAGGGGCGGGGCCTTTTTTTTCCTTATATGGCTATAGAAAAACCTTGTCAACACTATAGAAGTCACATTTATGGTCCCATCTTTATGAAACTTGGTCAGAACATTGGTTCTAATAATGATAGGGTTTGAAAATGGTTATGGTTCGTAAAAANGGGGGGGGGGGGGGTGCAGTTTTCCTTATACTTGTTGACGCTATAAGCCACATTTATTGGCCAATCTTCATGAAACTTAGTCAGAACATTTGTCCCAATGAAATCTCGAGATTGAAACTGTTTTATGTGAGTTCAAAAACTAGGTCACTGGGTCAAATAAAAAAATGTTAATACTCTAGAAGTCACTTTTTTGTTCCAATCTACATGAATCAGCTTGTGCTTTCTCAGAATAGTCTAGTTCCTTTGGCTCTCAGGTGAGTGCCTTAGGGCCCTATTTTTTGTTAAAAGGAATACGAAAATCCAATTGAGGCGGAAAGTGTTGGCCTTGATTAGCCTGTGCGGACTGCACTGGCTAATCTGGGACAGCACTTGCATTAAACCCCCTTTTCACAGAGCGATGCTCAGAGCTTTTTTTTTTTGCTGACAGAGTATGGCGGCATGGGGCTGGACTTCAGTTACAGCATGGCCGTGGCCGAGGAGCTGGGCTACATCACCTGTGGGGGCATCCCCATGGCCATCGGAGTGCAGACCGACATGGCTACACCAGCATTAGCAACGTAAGGTACTTTGTTTCTAGGTCTTTCTTTTGAGCCGCGTTCTGGGAAAATGGGGCTTACTGCATGTGCGTAAAATGTCGTCCAGGATTAGTCTGTGCACAGGCTAATCAGGGATGACACTTTTAGCCTTAACTAGATTTTTGATAAGTACAGACTTCCTTTAAATAAAAATTTCATAAAAGCAGAAAGTTTCCTCCCTGATTAGCCTGTGGGGACTGCACAGGCTCATCTGGCACGACACTTTGGGCACATGCATTAAGGCCAGTTTTCCCAGAAGGAGGCTCATTTAGTAAAGAAAGATTACTCTTCGTTACATTCAGGCAAGCGTGTGTTGTTAATTATGAATTGCTGCCACGTTCACATCCCAGGCAATCCCAAGATAAGTTACAATTCATAACAATGAAAAGTATGTGTAGGATTCAAATACAGATAATCCACAAAATAATGATACTATGTGTTCATGGGTACTGTGTAAGTGTCCTTTTAAGCTCGAATATATATATATATATATATANCTTTATACTGTCAAGCACTTGAATAGTCGAGCGCGCTGTCATCTGACAGCTCTTGTTTTAATTTCTCTTTCTGACCTTAACTTCATAATAAGTTCATTACTTGTATACATATTACACGATTGCATTAAAATGAAACTGCACTGAACGATTGCGCTAAATTAAATTTAAGAATGCAAACATAAAAATCTATAGAAAAAGGACCTTTTTTTAAATTTTCTTTTGCTGATTAAATCCATAAAACATGCTGCTTGAATCCGTATTTAAAACTAATTGTGAGATTTACTAGTCATTGAAAAGTTTAGTTTAGTTTAAACCTATTTATTTCAGCTCAATTGCATTTGAAGTACTTACAACTTATTTGAAATGATCTAGAATCTGTTTCCTGGGACTAGAACCAGTACTTGGTGTCTATGGGGGAGATCTAAAGAATGCTCCAACAGTGGGGATCAAACCCGGTCGCTAGGCGGACACCATATCCACTACGCCACGGCGACCTGATTAAAGCGTTTGTTTGTAGAGTTTCCAGCAAAACTGTTTTGACTATGAATTGAGTAACAGTATTGAATTCATTACTATGACATCACTTTGATTTGTAACAGTTTTGCGTAATTTAAAACAAACTGTTTACATATTTCAACAATTGTGTTGCTTATTCCATTAATCAGGTGCGTTACTGGGTATATTGTGTACGATGTTATGATTAGAGATTGTGCACTCTCTACCCAGAATTATATAAACAAATATTATGCCTGCTATTCCTAAACATCTTTTGAAATGGGAAAAAGTATGTCTTAAATATAGACCTGCTTGATTACTTACTTGGAATATTTGATTTTTCATGAACCTAGGTTTGGAAGTGACCGTGTGAAGCGTGAATTCCTAGCCCCATCCATTGCTGGGGACATGGTGGCCTGCCTAGGGGTCAGTGAGGTCGGATCAGGGTCTGATGTGGCCAGTAAGTGATCAGTAATTAGGGGCTACAAGAAACTGTCTAACAATTCATGGATGAATGAGTTTTTGATGGAATTCTTTTGGAATAGTCTAACAATTCAAGGATGATCATGAATGAGTTTATGATGGAATTCTTTTGAAATAGTCTTACAATTCATTGAGGAATGAGTTTATGATGACATTCTTTTGGAATAGTCTAACAATTCATTGATGAATGAGTTTATGATGACATTCTTTTGGAATAGTCTAACAATTCAAGGATGAATGAGTTTTTATGCCCCTGGTAGGGTGGCATATAGCAGTTGAACTGTCAGTCTGTCTGTCAGTCTGTGCGTCCGAAAACTTTAACACTGGCCATAACTTTTGCAATATTGAAGATAGCAACTTGATATTTGGCATGCGTGTGTATCTCATGCAGCTGCACATTTTGAGTGGTGAAAGGTCAAGGTCATCCTTCAAGGTCAAAGGTAAAAACAAATTAAAGCGGCACAGTAGGGGGCATTGTGTTTCTGACAAACACATCTCTTGTTGATGGAATTCTTTTGGAATAGTCCAACAATTCAAGGATGAACGAGTTTTAAATTTAATTATGATGAAATTCTTTTGGAATAGTCTAACAATTCAAGGATGAATGAGTTTTTGATGGAATTCTTTTGGAATAGTCTAACAATTCATAGATGAATGATTTTTTGATGGAATTGTTTTGGAATAGTCTAACAATTCAAGGATGAATGAGTTTTTGGTGGAATTCTTTTGGAATGCATTTCAAAGTCACTTGCCAGTTTACATTTGCCAAATTAATAGTGATCATTTTTAAAGTGTTGATGTGTTGCAGAGGATGCATAACGTTAAGACATGTATTAGCTTATGGGACTTCATAACTATCTTGCCAATATGTTTTTGAAAGGTATTGCGAAACCTTTGAAATCTTTTATATATCTTATCTTTCAAATTAAAAAATCATGAGTAATTTAATCATTCATCGTAAATGTCTATCAGCACATCTAAGTCTCCGATGGAGTTCGATATTCTACACCTAATTACTTCATTGCCATGTCATATTGAAAACATCGCCATCTTGGCTAATATACTTAGGTATAACTATTCTATACAAGTCCATGAAGACCTGGCAGTGTTACAAAGTGCCGCATATTTTTGTCCGCTCAGGTATCCAGACGAGGGCAGAGAAGAAGGGAGGCGACTACGTCATCAACGGCGGGAAGATGTGGACAACCAATGGGCTGCAGGCTGACTGGATGTGCCTACTGGCCAACACTGACCAGGGGCCGGCGCATCGCAACAAGTCCCTCATATGTCTCCCCATGAAAACAAAAGGTGGGCATTCAAGTCATTGATATTTTTAGGGCTTATTTGGGTACAAAATTCGGCCCCATTCCCGTATTTTAATAGTGTGTATGTTTTTCCTATATGATGACTTTAATATTCAACACTCAATGTAAGCATTATTTGGGGAAAAAATTGTCAAAAGTTTGGCAAAAATTTGCAAAGTTAGATGCATATTTGTATGTTCCCAGCTATTTTCCTCAGACCCAATCAGGACCCTAATATGATTTAGCTTTTGTAAAGAAGTATTTTAATAATATTTTATAACAACGAAGAATATAAACATGTTAGTGTGCTTATCAGCAAAAATGTAATTCCCCTTTTGTCCTAAAAATCCCTGATCAGTTCTGACCTGTGATGTTTCCCCTGAAGTTAAAAAAAAAAACACTGTGAGTCTTTGCATGGTAAGGATATATTGGGTGACAATGAAAAAAAATAAGTTTTGTTTTGTAATTTGATTACATCAGCAATGAACTTTCACAATGGCACACAAAAGGTGGGGTTTCAGTGTTTTACTACATTAAATTTGTTGATATCGGAATTGTTATTTAATTTACCTTTTTTTCAGTGAGATATTATTAAAAATCATTTTTAATAAAGATCATTTTTCCTAAGTCTGTTGACAAATCCATTAAAAATAGATAAAATTTGCTTGCTGTAAGATGTGTACATAAATACATTATCTTGTTTTGCTTTGTTCAAACCAACTTTGCTAATGTCTGGGACGATTAATTTCATTTTCAGAACACGGATTTTTGGTTTACTTTCCTAAAAATGTTAAGACTCACTTTAATAAAATTTTATAATCTAACTGAATCTGAATAGCATAACATGTATTGAAGAAAAGGGCTCGAAAATGTGCTTATTTCATGAGGTGACTTAATACACTGCAAGCTGCCCCCTTTCAGCATTTAATTCTTTTAAACGGAATTTCAGATAGCATTATTAAAGAAAAGGGTTTGAAAATGTGCTAATTTCGTGATGTGACTTAATATACTGCAACTGCCCTCTTTAATTGTTTAAAGTTTTTTTGACATCCACCAGGTGTGCACATCTCAAAAAAGATTGAGAAAATTGGCATGTGGAGTTCTGACACTGCCCAGGTGTTCTTTGAGGATGTGAGGGTGCCCCAGGAGTACCTGATAGGGGAAGAGGGGCAGGGGTTCACCTACCAGATGATACAGTTCCAGGCAGAGAGGTTGTGGGGAGCAGCAGCAAGTGAGTATCTGATATGGAGGAGGGGCAGAGGTTCACCTACCAGATGATACAGTTTCAGGCAGAGAGGTTGTGGGGAGCCGCAGCAAGTGAGAATCCTTGTTGAATACCTGTAAAACTGTATATGAGCCTTGCTCCAGGAAAACAGGGCTTAATGTATGTGCGTTTAGTTTCGTCCAAGTGAGAATCCTTGTTGAATACCTGTTAAACTGTATATGAACCTTGCTCTGGGAAAACAGGGCTTAATGCATGTGCATTAAGTGTTGTCCCAGATTAGACTGTGCAGTACGCACAGGCTAATCAGGGACGACACTTTGTGCCAAAACTGAATTTTTGCTAAGGAGATACTTCCTTTAAACAACAAATACCATAAAAGCGGAAAGTGTCCTCCCTGATAAGCCTGTTGGGATTGCACAGGCTAATCTGGAACGACACTTTATGCACTTGCATTAAGCCCAGTTTTCCCGGAGCGTGGCTCATATGCTTTGGGATTGGTTCAACAATCTGTGGAGATTAGGTTAGCAAAATACAGACATGCAAAAGAAAGAAACAGAACAATTTGATAGTCTTGAGGAATATGCATAGGCATTTCAAGTTAGAGTAGATTCAATATTTAAAGTGAGTTCTATTAAAATTACCAGATAAAACTTATATATGTTTGTTTTATTCATTATACCCTGCAGGGAGGGGATACATGGGTGTCACTCTGTAGGTCGCTTGGCCTTCTGATCATTTTGTCCACATACAATGTTGTAAATTTGTGGAGTTAACTACTCCCACATTTCTCAAGCAAATTTTAATAAATCACCATGAAGTAAAAATTGCAAGACACTTCATCCCCAGTGATCCACACATTCCTGAGTTATTTGCCCTTGAACATAACTGACAAAGCAGTGCAGGGATATTATTCATGTTTGTTACAAAGCTCTACATTAATTTTGTTATCATTTCAGCCCTGATACCTCTTCAGAACATCATCCAGGACACAATAGCGTACACACAGTCTAGAAAGGCATTTGGACAGCCAATATTGAACAACCAGACTGTGCACTACACGCTCGCTGAGCTGGAAACAGAGGTGGAGCTACTCAGAGCTTTGGTGTATAGGACCGTTGGTGAGCCATTGTTTTCAAAGTCTTTTCATAATGAACCGTTAGTGTGTTGTTTTATTCTGAGATTTCTAAATTGATATGTTATTTTATATTGCAATATTTTGCCATGGATTAAAACAAACAAAGGAAAGATGCAGTTTGTGTTCCACAAATTGTTGATGAGATTCTGAGGCTTTAAATAGCTTGCTTTTGCATTCATGCCAGTAATTGTAAAGGAAAATAAATGTATCTGGTTCATCAAAGTCCTTGTAAGATTTACCTCCCTTATCATGTTGTGTTTCTCTCAGCCCTGTACGTGCAAGGTAACGATGTGACCAAGTTTGCCTCCATGTGTAAGCTGAAGGCCGGGCGCCTGGCCAGAGAGGTCACAGACCAGTGCCTGCAGTTCTGGGGAGGAATGGGCTACACACAAGAGGTGCTTGTCAGCAGGTTTTACAGGTATACAATTGGTTATTGACAATTAACAGTTGTTGTGACGCCTGATTATGGTTGCGGCGAAGCGTCACACTTTTCTAAAAAGGCTCATAACTTCTGTGTCCCTTCAGACCTCTGTGACCTTGACCTTGAACTTGAGGTCAGTGATCAGGTTTCGAAATCTGGGACCGCGTTTTGAAAAAGGCTCATAACTACTGTGTCCCTTCAGATATTGCTTTCATATTTGGTATGCATGTGTATCTGGACAACACCTTTTCATGCGCATACAATTTTTGACCCTTGTGAACTTGACCTTGAACTTGAGNTTCATGCTTACTATTTAATAATTAATAAAAATAGTTTAAAAAGCAATGATTATTCCAAAAATATGTAATTGAAATTACATGTATTTCTATTACAGAGATTTCCGTCTGATTTCTATTGGGGGTGGGGCAGATGAAGTGATGCTGTCAATCATTTGTAAATACATGAACACTCTACCAAAACCACCGGCACTGAAGAAATAGGAGCATCTGTCTGTATGTCTGTCTGCTTAATGCTTACCGGGTATGCAATTATTACATACATGAGCTCTAATTGACATGTATCTCTTAATAAACATTAACTTTTTTGGTCCATAAAATATTTTTTTGTTATTACCAAACATGTATGGTACATACTGTGATGTATACTAAAATGAAAAGCATCTATCTCATTAAATGAATTATGTTACTATGGTTTAGTACAAAGTATTATTATTATTACAATTTTTCATATGATAACCTAATATATGTAAAATACAATACATTTTATATATTTTGTAATTAATTAGCTTCTTCACAATTTGACAGAATAACTCACATTTAATCATATATGTTATTGTTTGTTATTAGTACAATATAGTACAATAGTCCAATATTTAATAAATCATGTACAGTGTATGTATTGTTGCAATGAAATGTATTATTACTTTGTATAATCATAAACTATTTACTTTGTTAACACTGTAACAGTATGCTAACAATGTCCACTTGGGCTTTTTGCCTTCTGGATGTTTTGTTTAATAACCTTTCAAACTTTAAATCTACATTCAACTCTCTAATATATCAGGGTGCAAGATCAACGGGGTTCGCATGGGGTTAACACACGGGCTCGACAGACTGTAAACACTTTATTTTTGCAAATATCTCAAGTTATTGAAATACATGTGCAAAAATCTACAGTGCATTAAAGACAGTTTTTCTTGCAGTTTGTGCCGATATCTTAAAATTTAAGAAAAAATCCTTGAATACCTCTGAAAACGGTGACAAAATTTCACGTTGCGTGCAGCATAAAGTAATTCTGATGTTTTTCACATTGCCATAAGTAGCAGAAAAAACGTTCTGTTATGCACAAGTTGAAATTCTTAAGAAAGATTGTTTTAAAAAGTTATTTGAAAAAAGAACCACTTACTAGTGTATTTACATCCCTTAACGTTTAATTGTCACCCCCACACAGTCACGTGATCCTGCAGCCTGTATATATACATCATGAATGTTTGTATTTGCAGAAGACTGTGATATGTTTCATTCGATTGTGTATTGTTGATTGATTATTTGAGTATATTTATCTCCAAATTATGAATAGGTTTGTCTTGCAACATAGACTTATAAGGGATTTCCCTCAACCAGTTTCAACTCTTCCCCTAAACTTCTGAGAAATTTAATTTCCATTCATCACAAATATATATATAACCACATGTTGAGTTTTAATCACTAGAAATGTGATATCCACAAGAAATGATTGTATAGTTTTTTCAAATTAATTTGAAAATGAGTGAAACATCTGATAGCATCATTTGTGATGCTTTGTGGATTTAAAATAAAATCCAATAAATTGTTTCCCTTTGATAAGCCATTTATTTAAATTCCTATAGAAATTCTGTAGCATCTAGTTCAATGGTTAAATAGAATATACATACACTATGGGGGTCCCATGACAATGATTTTTACAGTGATTATTTTGTTTATTGATCATTACATTTTTATTAACAATAAATTAAAAAAAGATTTACAGAAATCTGGTCATTAATTGATATTATTTTTGTTGTGTGTGTTTTTTTTTTT
>VMBQ01003431.1:0-103310 GCA_007657795.1 Dreissena rostriformis
TTATGTTTAATCAACTCGTAGTATATAATAAATATGACTAAGAAAACCCTTTGTACATCATAATAACGGCTAAGATACTCCTAAAAGATAGTAAATACGACTGAATCATCAGTTTCAGATAGCAATTAGGACTCATTAATTCGCAGTCATTCGTATAAGCACGTTATTATCACCAACAAACGCTTTAAAACGACTGCAAAAATCGGTGGGTCGTTTCCATGCACCAAAATTAATAACAACAATATGCAAGTCATTCTTCAAAGTTAGCCCTAAAATTAGGACACCAAATAATCCTCTTATTACCAATTTTCCAGAATATATTTGCTTCATTTGCCAAATAATACGTCGACTTGACATTTTGATTTTCCATAATCAAGGCGTTTTAGACGTTCTTATTGTATGTAAACAATTATATACCGGGTAATTCCAGTTTTGGATGGGAGCCTAATGCCATAGATCCTCTCATCAAAGTAGTTCAGAGAAACTTTCATGAACATGGTTAAGCGATTTGACGTCAGTATAAAGATAGACTTTCAACTCCCAACGCGCGTGCATGTATTTGCGCGTGCTAAAGCGTTTTCTCAAAATCAGCCAGGTTTTGTTGGAGTGGAGGGGGGAAGAGTGTGTAAGCATGTGTTTCAACCAGTAATATGTACCTGTCAGTAAAGCGAAGCTAGCTGATCGATAATGGTTGCAATATAGACACATTGTAAACTTGAGCGCGCTGAACATGTATATACAGTGTATGTGTTCCGGTATATACAGGTATATACAGTGTATGTGTTCCGGTATATACATGTATATACAGTGTATGTGTTCCGGTATACGCATGCATATTGTTGGAACGTACTTGTACGGGCGTTATAATGGTAAACATACTAGCGTTGTTTATACATATAATTATTTTTTTTTTACGAAATAAAGAATTGTAATAAATCCATAAAGAATAATAACAAAACTATCAGTTTACCACAACGACGCACACATTATGACGCTTGTTTCACATCATACACATTAATGACGTTGTTTTTCAAATCTGTTGATGACGTCCTTATACGGGCAGAATTTCAAATTACAATTATCACAATACTTGAAGGAAATAATAATAAAAATACATTTTATTGTATAGGGGCAAGTATATAGCAGCCCTAGAAAGTTAACATGAATACCTATGGTAATTTAAAAAATGGTGCAAATTCATACATGCCTTTTGTGCTTATTTCCCATAACATTTGTGTTTATAACGTTAAGGTGCCTTTCAAAAAAGATTAAGTTGGAATGTTTAAAAACATTTTATTAACAAACAAGAAATGCTGTGGTTTGTGGTCGAGAGGGTTGTGTAATGTTAACATTTGTTGACATTTTGTACAATCAAATTTAGAAATAAATATGATTACAGGTGATACCTAATGCACAGACATAGGGCTATTAGATGTCACCTATGTCATGTAACACGGGTATTAACATGTGTTACAAATACAAATATTATGTTTTATGTCACTTTATTTCTGTTGCTTTTTACATAGTTCTAAACAACAGACTTGGACTCATAGAGAACCTCCTTAAATGTATTATTAAGAAGGATTTTAGGAGGTACTCTGGCTTTCAGTGTAAGACAACTAACCATCAGTGACAAACAACTGTTGTTACGAGCGAGAAATGACTCTCAGCANTCGCATATAATTGACACTGAGGGTAAGTGGCGAACAACTGGCTCTCAGAACCAGTCAGCAGTCTCTATGTCCCGGAAAACCAACTTGAAAGTGCCAGAAAACTAACTTTTGTTGCAAGATCCCTGACTTGCAGTGCTTGAAAGTACACAACATACTGACAGTACTTGACAACTGAATCAATTTGGATCCATCCTGTCAATGTAAATTACATGTATTCATCACACAAACTTATTTAATACAGTACAAATAGCAGATACTAATATACTGACAGTACTTGACAACTGAATCAATTTGTATCCATACTGTTAAGCGACTTAATTATGCTTTAATTTAAAATACATGTTCACATCACACAAACTAATTTAATACATAACAATTAGCAGATACTAATATACCTGTTTATGCAGAAACATTATTATAACACGCCCGATCTGCTTATTAACCAAACATGTTCAAGTATCTTTGAAACATATAACTGAACTTTGAACTATCATTGAACTGATAGATAAGTACATTTTTGTCTTACATTTCTGTCTTCTCGCAGTGCTTAGATCTTATCCGGTTGTTTACGAGCTGAGTACGCGCGCACTTGGAGAACGCATTTTCCAGAATCAATTGGTTTGTACTTTTGCAAGCACTGAGTCAGATCGCTCGCGTGGTTGTTGTTTTCTTTGCTGATTTTAATTGCTGTGTTGAGAAAAACATAGCGGAAGTCATCTAGCCCCATTATTTATTGTTCATCAGCTCTGTATGTTGATTATTCTGACTTAAGGTGTATTGTAGAATAAAAAGGAAAGTGATTAAGCACAACCAGTTTTAGCACTCTGTGTAGGTAAAGCAGATGACTGTGGAGAAAAATAATCATGGCAAAAGTCATCTAGCAAAACTTTTACTTGCATTATAATTGTAGTTGTTGTAAATGAGAAAGTGCATTGTGGGTAAACCTGTGAAAGTCATTTAGAACAACTATTACTATCACTCTTTTTGAAGTGTGTGTCGATGACTGTTTGACTTTTTGACGAATTGTCTAGAAAAAAGCACACTTATTAGTAGCAACCCATGTGTTATAGATGTAGATGACTAAGTAACTATAAAGTCAATTTTGTTATTGTGCAACTGTTTGTGTTCCGAGATTGTTGTTTTTGTCAAACCTTTGTGAGCTACTCTGATTAGTCTATGTCCGGGGTCGATTTTCCTGTGTCTTTCGTCGTGCGGTCTCCATTTTTATCTCGTTCCCACTCTATAGGTCACATTTGTCATCCAATATTGATGAAAGTCAGTCAGAATGTATATTTTGACAATATCTATGCCGAGATCAAAACTAGCCCTAGTGCGTCAAATAAATAGGTAAATGGTTTATATCATATAAATCTTGGTATCACTTTAGAGGCCAAATCTATAGGTCAAGCTTGATGAAACATGATAAGAATGTTTGTCTCGACAATATCTAGGTTAATATTGATTGCCAAGTTTGTCAAAAACATAGGTTACTAGGTCAAATATCAGAACAACCTTGCTATCATTCTAGAGGCTACATTTGTGTTTAAATCTTGATCGTTATAAGAATGTTTGTCTCAATACCATGTTTAATTCTCGATCAAGGAGGATGGGACACTAGGTTACAAGATCAAGGAGGATGGGACACTAGGTTACAAGATCAAGGAGGATGGGACACTAGGTTACAAGATCAAGTCTTTGACATTTGGTTTACCATGAACTCAGCTGAGTAAGCGCATTATTTTTATCATATACCTGTTGTTGAAATTGTTTTTATACATGGTGTAAGACTTCCCGCACATGTGCTATCACTGGTTGCATTGTTAGCGCATTAATCATTATAAAGGGTGGCAGGTATAAAATAAAACTAATGAGTCGCATCTGCAACAAAGAGTTCTATGTTAGTTGCACCACCATCACATGCCCAATGCATAAGTGCAATGTAAACGATGGTAATAGATAAGAAACCTTGTTCAATACGTGTAACATAAAAGAGCATCACCTGCTGGAGTTGTTTCTGGTATTGTATAGTGCTCGGTGTTACACCAACGGCAGGTTACTCTAAAAATACAATCCAGAGAGTTACCAGCATGTCTGATTATTATGGCATACCATTTTGATAGTGAAAATATTGTGAAATCTTCAAAGAGCAACATTGTTGAGCTTTAGCGAAATGAAAACAACCCAACAAAAAAACTTCCCTATCTCAAATGCTGATTACAGAACTACGACAAAGTTCCACAAACTTTTTCTAAATGTATCAAACAAACCAAACAGACGTGTTTTACGCACGTCATTTTTGGACATGTGCTAGATTTGAGCCATAGAAATATATCATTTGCGTTCGTCTCAATAATGTCAACCACCGTTCGGCACGGAAGTAATGGGAAAGAAGAAAAACCCGTGCATACGTAGAAAACAGAAAATCCAGAATAAGGAAACATATACAATTTATTATTTACAATATTTGGATTTGACTGCAAGTGTATTATCAACACAAAATGGTAGCATGTAGTTATGTTCTGTTACTTGTGTTCATCATAAAAAAGTGTTATTTTATACGCGAACACTTATTACTATATGAATAATCAAATTTAATAAACATTATCAGGAGAGATATTCGTGTCGCTATCACCAAGCCTTGAGTTCCAATATCATTTGCCTGTACTGTTGCATGCGTTATAGAATTCGTCAGAGCGATCAAGTGGAATCGTACGCTATATTTCCTCTAATTTGTTGTTGGGGTCACACAAAGTACATCGTAAATTAACTTTGGGTTAATTGACACAGACCGCACTTGGTTGAATGCGCAATTTGCTCAACCACACGTGGTGTGTATGATCGTTTCCTCGTGTAATCTATAACAACAATCTTTGCCAGCGGACAATGCCTTGTTAACGGTGTAGAACTTGGTAGCGATATATTTCACAGATTACTAATGAACACATGTGAGCGATCTACTTTGGAGGCTTGATCTGCATGGTATGATTGGATTAATGGAAAGTTGTTAAGTCTTTTTTATCAATGCTGGTAGGTATGTTTGTATGTTTTTTTTGTCTGTTTGGATCAACGTTCTTTGCTCGTTTGGTTTCAAAGTTCTTTGGCCTGTATGTATCAAAGTTCTTTAGTCATGCGTATCAGAGTTGTTAAGTCTTTTATATAAAAGTTGTTTAGTCTGTTGTATCAAGGTTCTTTGGTCTGTTTGTATCAAATTTCTTAAGTATTTTGTATCATATTTATTAAGTTTGTTGCATCAAAGTTATTTAGTCTGTTGTATCAACGGCCCTTAGTTTGTTTTTATCAAGATCAGCTTTGCTTACTGTTATCATATTGCAATTCAGTTTTCATGTGTACATACCTTATACCAAAAGTGTTTGTCAGATATTCAGATAATCGTATTAATGTTACGTTATAATATTGATTGATAAAATACGGGATTTGCGCAGGTTGATCTTAAGAAATGTCGAGCGTGTTGGGTGTGGGGCAGTAACTTGCACACGGTTGTCATTTCAATTTAAATTAGATCAGTAAAACAACATTCCCCTTGCCATTCCATCACCATAAAGCATTCCGAATGCAATGCATAGCGAGATTCAGATCGCAGGTAAGCTATCAAATATAATATATTTTTTATTGATATGAACAACAGGAAAGAGTCATGCTTTTTAAGATATATAATTATTAGAGGTATGTAATAAAATGAGGATTTCCCTGCCATATGGAGCAGCATGAGTTATTGATATCTCAACAAATAATGTATTAGCAAACAGAACTATCAATTAACTATAATATGCTTTTTGGATCAACCGGGTACAGAACATGGTGTTAATTGTTTTTGCACATTTCAGGGTGTTTTGTTAGGTTGATTAGGTAGACGTTATTGGGTCATATTCCCAATGACAAAACTTATCTTATTTATACCAAAGCTAGTTCAAGACATCCCACCTGATAGTTAGACTTTCAAATGTTTGATGCAAAGATATGACAAGCCCAGAAATATAGTGTGCTAAAGTCATTATATTCATACTACTGGTAAGTGTTTTTATATAAGTTTTATTACTAAGCAAGAGGCCAAACCAACTCGGAGCATATTTTATTTAACATATATGTATTTATAATAAAATTGATTGATTAAATGATAAACAATTCTATCGGCCGAATATTGTTTCAAGTGAACAATCCCGTATATGGCAAAATAAAATATTATATATAGACCACCGCGCTAAAATCACATAATATATCTTTGATATGCGTATTGTAGAAGTTTTTTACCAAAATCGTATACCTAAGCTATAGTAATACTTTTTCGAAATCTGGATCTATGCAGTTATTTCAATTCATTATATCGTTTGTTCTCGGTATTCTAAGAGCAAAAGGGAGAGGAAACATTAGATACAATAATTCTAATTGTGTATCGTAAATTATTTCCATGAAGTAAAATAATTATATGCAGTCCGCACAGGCTAATCAGGGACGACAATTTCCGCTTTTATGGAATTTTTCGTCTTAGCGAAAATCCAGTTGAGGCGGAAAGTGTCGTCCCGGATTAGCCTGTGCGGACTGCACAGGCTAATCTAGGACGACAATTTACGCACAGGCATTATGCCCAGTTTTCTCAGAACACGACTCAGGTGCGCGGACAGTTTCATTAACCCATTAATGTTCGGATACACTCGCGTAATTCACTTAATGAAATAAACTACCGACAACCGACTCATCTAGCTGTCAAATAAAGGCTTAAAGAATGTCAAACCGACAAATTTAAACAGCACAAATGATACATTTTAATATTGAATTAATCGACGTTTGCTAGTGTCAGGTTTCGAATATTGCATCGTGTATTAATCTTGCGTATTAATTTAACTTGCCAATATAAATTGCTGTCTGACCTTTAGTTGAAAGAGTTTGAGATGTTTAATGTCGCCCCTGGGGAACGTTTATTGCAGTCTCCCATTAGGTTTTCTTGAAGTATTGTGTAAGTTGGCTATTAAAGAACATAAGAAGGCTCGTCAAATGTCGACTAAAATCGATTTTCTGAATTAGCTCATTTTGCAGTTATACAATTAGAAAATGCTGTCTTATTGTTTAGGGCATGTACTATTTCTTATCTGTGTTTCACTTGCTTCTATACAATCATGTACGATCAGACGATAGTTTGCGTGTTTTGTTAACATGGGTTCTAACATACAAATGCACCTGCAGGAAACGGAATTTTAGTGATTACTCTTGCGCGTACTAGGGCGATTAACTTTAAGTTTTTTTTTATTCTTTAGTTGAGCAAAAATAACAGTAGAATTTGGTTTGAAACTCATTGCAAAATGAACATGTGCACGAAACGTGTAACAAAGTTATTTAAAACGCACGGAAAAGGTTTTCAAGGCATGTAGCCTAGTCATCACAACAAGCTTTTTTTAGACGTGAATTTATTTTCTGAAGATTCATTTTTATAGAAAGATTCCTTATACATGAACACTTATACATATAAACTTATGCATATGCATTTATAAAAAAAACATATGCATATACACTTATTCATAAACTTATACATATTCACGTATATATTTACACATGAAAATATTAATATACACACATGCATATACAAATGTACGTATACACTCATGCTTATACACTGGTACATATTCACTTTAATATAAGCCCTTATACATACGCATATATATACGTATACATATATAAGTATATATTGACATACATACACACTTAAACTTATACATGTACACGTATATATACACACATATTCACATATACATATACACTTATACATATACAATTTTACTTATATACTTAAACATGACAAATAAAAGCTCACTAGCGTAATATTTGTATCTGTCTTTAAAACAACTCAAAAACAAAAACACACAAACACATCTTTGAATGCAAGCTTGCACAAAAAGACGAACGAATTATTCTCCCGGTGAAAGTTATTTTGAGTTTAATGTGTGCCTTTTCTCTTCCAAGTATGGGTTTAATTTTGGATCTCGGTAAATTAGTGTTTCGTCGCAAAGTAATAAGATTGTCTTTATTACAGTATTTTACAGATACTATGCCGGCGAGACTTGGTATTCATTCCCAGCGACGGACTACTTTTGAGGAAGCTGCGTTGTAGAAATAACCAACACGCTGACTAAATTGTATCATTTAAAATCAGTGTTAAAAGAGGCAACATAGTTAAACATAACAGGAACAGACAATACCAATTTTATATCCGTTGTATCATATATATTAAACATTTTCCCGGTGGCATGATTTGAGTATGATTATGATTATTATTTGAAACAATGAAACGAAATTTCATGCCGACAATAATACTTGATTTTAAAATATGTTCCAGTATCTTTTAAACATATTGCTGAACTTTGAACTATCATTGAACTGACAGATACGAACAGTTTTGTCCTACATTTTTGTCTTCTCGCAGTGCTTGAATCTTATTCGCTTGTTTACGAGTTAGGAGCACGCGCACTTGGAGAATGCGTTTTCCAGAAACAAACGGTTTGTACTTTTGCAAGTACTGAGTCAGATCGTTCTTGTTAAACGTCTTTTTTGTGTTATTTGTTTGCTGATTTTAAGTTATTTATTGAGACAAACATTGGGGAAGTCATCTAGCCCAATAATTAACAGTTCATCAGCAATGTTTGTAGATTCTCTTTCGTGTATTGTAGCATTTAAAGCAGGCCATCAAACACAACCATTTTTAGCACACTTTATTGTTTAACTAGATGACTGGGGAGAACAATCACCATGGCCAATGTCATCAAGCGCAACTATTACTTGTATCCTATGTGTAGTATTTGTAGATAAGTTTGTGAATTGTAAGTGAATTGTGGTTACAATTGTAAATGTCATTTAGAACAACGATCACTATCACTCGTTTTGTAGTGTTTACCGATGATTGTTTAACGATGCTTTGTGTAGAACACAACAGTGCTTTGTTACCAAGCATACCTATTAGAAGCACTGTCTTTGTAATATTTGTAGATGACTCAGTGATTTGTAAGTGCATTGTTTTTGAAACATATTGTGTAAGTCATCTAGCACATACATTAGCTTGCGTAGATATTGAAGATGACTTTATGTCTAATACGTGCTGAATTGTTGTGAAATTACGATGTCATTTTTCACATATTTGTCCCATCTCTCTTTGTATTTTTCGTAGTTTTTGTACATTGATTTCCGTCTGTTAAGAAACATATTCCAAAAGTCATTTTGCACAAATAGCAATGGCTTCGTAAGTTGTTTCTGTTAAGATGTTTGTTGAAACTCCATGACAAAACTATCCAAAGCAAGTAAACATACACTGTCTAAGTTAATATAGAGTAATTTTTACGTTCATGCTATCTGGTACAATGCTGTGTCCCCAAAACACTAAATTAAAAATAAAATATTACTAGTACTTTATTTTGGTCCGTTGTTTATCGTGGTGAGTCTTTGATTGTATTGTTGTTAACACATTATGGACGCCATCTGGCACTAGCAGTTTCTTTTGTACTGTTGTTTTGTTATATTTGTGTGGAGTTAAGTTTGTGAGTGTTAACAAATTATTCAAGCCATCTATACCAACGAGTGCTGACATTTTTTTTGAAGAGTATTCTAATTACTTTGTGTATGTCCGGTATATTGTTGTGTAATCATATCAAAAACAATTAGACAAAAATAATATCTACGAGAAGTAATGTCGTAATTTGTGCTGTAGTTGTTTTTTTGACGGTGCTTTCTGGTTTAACATTCGATCACATAATGCAATGATGACTAGAATTGTTTTGTCAGTTGTGCATATGTATGACTATAGGCGTTCTAAGCTTGTTGGTTATATTGGCTCACCTGAGCACTTCGTGAGCTATTCTAATAAGTCTATGTCCGATATCTGGATTTGTGTATCCTGCTTCGTGCGGTCGTCCAATACAACTCGTTCCAACTCTAAAGGTTACATTTGTTATCAAATGTATTGCTAAATATTGATGAAACATGGCCAGAATGTGTATCTCGACAATACTTATGTTAATATTGAATGTCACGTTTGTCCAAAACCTAGGTCACAAGTTCAGATGTAAGAACAACCTTGTAACCACTCTAGAGGCTACATTTGTGACTAAATCTTGATGAAACGTTATCAGAATGTTAACCTCAAGGCCATGTTTCAATAAAGATCAAGTAGGATGGAACACAAGGTCACAAGGTCATGTCTTCGACATTTGGTTTACCCTGCATTCAAGTGAGTGAGCGCATTATTTTCGTCATGAAATTTGTGTATACATGGTATGAGTATTCCAGGACATTAATGCCTGTTTTATCAGGTGCTATCACTGGTTGCATTGTGAGCGCATTAATCATTATACAGGATGGCAGATATAACATACAAATAAATAGTAACATCTGCAACAAAGAGTTTTATGTTCTTTGCACTTATCTCTAATTCCCAACGCACAAGTGCAATGTAAACGAGGTAACAGATAAGAATTCTTGTTCAATACATATAACATAAAAGAGCACCACCTACGCATGCTAGAGTTCTTTTTATAGCACACGTTGCTTTTTGTATGTTAACTTTTATCACTGACGATATCTTTGAGGCATTGCACATATACCATTTCTACGTTGAGAATTTATTAAAACTCAGAAATGTAAAGAAACAATGACATATTGTCGGCGCCATAAAAACATGCATTCAGATGAAATTACTACAAATGTCTTTGACAGTAAAAGAGTAGGTGTATATTTCATACCAGCAATTGATAAACTACGGTAAGTTGTTAGTTACACCGAGGGCAGGTTACTCTACAAATACACTCCAAAGAGTGACAAGCATGTCAGATTGTGAAATTATATTGAAACCTTCAAATAGCATCAGTATTTAGTTTTCCTAACTCAGACGCTGATGACAGCGCTGCGACAAAAATTCGAAAATGTTCTTCAAAAGGTCGAGCGGTTTTATAAAAGTGTTTTACGCACGGTTGTTGTTGGATAAGGTAGCGGATGTGAGCCGTATTGATATCCCCTCATTTGCGTTCATCTTACTAATGTACACGGTCATTTGGAGTGGATCTAAAGGGAAATTATGAGAATCCTTTCATACCTAGAAAAATACACAAAACCCCAGACTAAGGAAACATATTATATTTACTATTTACATAATTTGGATTTCACTGCAATTGCAACACAGAAAACTTGCATGAAGTGTAGTTATGTTCTGTAACTCGTGTTTACATTTTTTCAAATGTAATTTTATACGAGAACACTTATTACTATAGAAATAATGGAGTTTAATTAACAGTATCATGAGACAAATTCGTGTCGCTATCAGCTATTCTTTTATTAAAGGCAAGTAACAAACCAGTAGAAGTGCATATGCAATAAAGGAAAATGCATACACCATACATACACTTTCATCACTATATATCACAATAAGTTTCAATCTGTGTTTCAGTAAAAACCAACTTCAAGTTATATGCGTCCAATAAGCAATTTAACATGAGTTCCAATACATTTATGTGCAAGATTGCATACGTTATATAATTTGCCAGAGCGATCAACTGGAATCGTACGCTGTATTTCCTCTAAGTTGTTGTTGGGGTCACACAACGTACATCGTAAATTAACTTTTGGTTAATTGACAAAGAGCGCACCTGGTTGAATGCGCAATTTGCCGCACCACACGTAGTGTGTATGATCGTTTCATCGCGTAATATATAACAACAATCTTTGCCATCGCACATTGCCTTGTTAACGGTGTGGAACTTGGTAGCGATATATTTCACAGATTACTAATGAACGAATGTGGTCGATCAACGATAGGTGGAGGCTTGATATGAAGGTTATGGGTTGATAACTTTGTATAAAAACAAATGGCCTTACTGTATGAACAGTTCTAAAGTTTGTTGTATCAAAGTTCTTTGGTCAGTTTGTATCAAAGTTCTTTTCTAGTCTGTTTGGATCAAAGTTCTTTTATATGATTGGTTCAAAGTTCCTTAGTCTGTATGTATCAACAGTATGTTGTCTCGTTGTATCAGAGTGCTTTGATCTGTTTGTATCAAAGTCCTGTTGTATTTTGTGTTGTAACAAAGTATTTTGTTTTGTAGCACTTAAGGTCGTACGTTGTTGTATTAAAGGTCTTTAGTATGTTCAATAGGTGTATCAAAGTTCTTGAGAGACTTATGACGGTAAAGAAATGTCGATAACTTGCGGCCTTGACTTTCGCAGTTTTACTTTACACGGGCTGCATTCGCAGTCAAATTAGATTAAGGAAAAACAAAAACAATCATGGTTTACTCCCATCATTATTACGCATTCAGAATGCAAGGCATACAGGCATCAAGTTTGCAGGTTAGCTATACAACATATATTTTTTTAATAGATATGAATTACAGGAGAGAGACAGAATTTGTATTTGTAAAAGTATGTTATACAAAATGTGGTTTTCCCTGTGATATAAATCAGCATGGATTATTGATATCTCAATAACTAATATATATAAGAAAAACATACATACTAATAAGATATAATATGTTATTTTGATCAACCGGGAACCGAACATGGTGATTATTGTTTTTGCACTTTGCAGGGCGTTTTTTTTCGGTTGATTAGGTAGCCGTTATTGGGTCATATTCCCAATAGAAAACATCATCTTATTTATCCAAAAGCTAGTTCGAGAATTCTCAAGTGATAGTTTGACTTTCAGATGTTTGATGTAATTATATGATAAGCATAGAAATAAAGTATGTTGAAGGTCATACTGATAAAAAACGATGAGATCAGCTATGCAATGTTTCTAAAATTGGTTGTCATTCTCCTCTTCGACTCGATCTTACATTCTCAATTCAGCTTTTTTTCATAAGGACTGAATACTGTTTACTTTAATTGGGTGTATAAAGTCATTTAAACGAAACATAAAATGTTACATACACATAGAATATTCTCACAATGTAGACGTCACTGCGTAGAGACAAAGTATGTACATTCGGATGGACGGCTACACTACGAACTTTAAAGGGAAAACATTGTATATGATCATGAAAAGACATACAAGTTGTATTCACGGATACTATTCAGTGCATGAATAACTGAAATTATTGAACACAAAAGGATGTTTGCTGCAAATAATTACTGCAATTGAAAAACAAACATGTATTTGTCACCAATTGTTTTCGAAACGAACCACCACAATGCAATATCAGGAACATTCATAGAATCACCGCAGGTCACATTCCAATAAATCATTTCGTTTCCCTCCGTGGTCGACAGTAGTGCCTATTTCTGAAGAGTTTGTTTTTTCGTTTCTGGTTTAAACGCCGTATAACGATCGCATCCATGTTCTTATGTTTGTTTCCTGTATCATATGTGTGTGTTCAATATTTTGTTGCATTTCATCGAGGAATTTGTTGAAAGATGAACGTTTGGGGTGCGTGTATTAAAGTACTGTGCTTTTGTCGAAATCTAACTGCCAAAACCCTCGCATGTTGGGCGAATTTTACTTTCTTGGAAGTTGCGACCAGGTATTTTTTTATTGCAATTATTGGAAGAGGATCCATCTTTAAAATGATATCAGGCTTCTAAACTTTAATATATAGAAAATGCAAGACAAATGCTTTGAAAGTTGGCAGTTTTCGAATGGGACCATATGGAAATTTGAATAAGTGCAATAATACGCGCAGCGTACACACGCTTGAGTGATGGCCGTACGAGGGTAATAATCATGGTTAGCCACCGGCCAACCCGATTCGAAAATACTTTTCTTTAACATATTTATACTTATTATCATATTGATATATATAACACGAAAATATTTTATCTACCGAATATCCGCGCTTTAGCCCAGCGAGGTATTTTGTAACGGTCTTTTACATTGTTTGCAGCGCATTGAAAACACTAAGCATGATCTATTATTCTGGGATCATCAATTAATTTGACAATATGAGCATTTATATGATTGCTAAAGTAATTGAATTTTATAAGTAAGATAAGCTTTCAGAATATAATTTTAAAAAATTGGAAAATTACACAAATAATATAGAAACCAACATTTAACAAGCATTTTGAATAATGCCCAATCCCGCCTATGGCGAAATAAAATAGTATTCCATAAAGACCGCCGCACTGAAGTAAAATAATGTCACTTTCATCTGCGTTTACGTTTATACGAAATTCGTATACCTACACTATAGTAGTACACATTTTTCGCAACCTTGATTTATAACGTAATATATATTTATTATATCGTTTGTTCTCGGTTTTCATAAATCAAAAAAGAGAAGATGCATTTGATATGAGTATTCTTATTGCCAATCGTAAATATCTTACCATGCAGTAAACTAATTATAGTATAAAATGGAAGAGATACATCAGATACAGTTATTCTTATTGCTTTTTGTAAATTATTCCCTTGCAGTAAAATAATTATATTTTATCGTTTTATGTGACAAGAGCTATGATATACCAAAGTTAATTATATACATATGGGTGACTGGATCAACTAGCAAGAGGAAGTAGTTAATGCATTTCAGTTTTCTGTATTTTAAAGTTTCCCTGAAGAAATTGAACACGCATATAAAATACAAAAAAAAACATAGAATGTAAACTTTTGTTACTTATCCAACACACATACAAAGTATGAAGGGTACATCCGTCGTATGCTAGGTTCGGGTTTCAAGTATTGCATCGTTTATAAATACTACGTAATAATTTCAAAACAAAAATCACATGCAATATATTGGAGGCTCCGATCGTTCTGATGATATTTGTGATTTAACAGTTTCTAATTGTGTTATGCGTTTTGAACCTCATATAGTTAATTGTGTTTATGTTTGTAAAATTATGGATAAATATAGTTATAAACTTCATTCAGTTATTATAATTTAAAGCACTATGTATTCATCAAAGCATTCTTAAACTTAGGAGGATAAAATAGACTAAAAAACAGAGTATTCATATAACGGGCTACCAATGTTCACTTGAATGTGTCACCATAAAAATGTACACAGAAATTAATGATGTAATTTGGAGTTGCAAATGTAATTTACATCACTATGTATTTAACAAACCATTCTAAACTTTAACCCTTTAAGCGCTGGAACCGAATTGTAAAAGGCCTTTGCAAACAGTTTGGATCCAGATGAGACGCCGCATCATGCGGCGTCTCATCAGAATCCAAACTGTTTGCTATTCTGATAGTATTCTTTGAAAAAAAAAATCAAAGAAAATGCTAATTTTAGAAATTCAGCAGACGACATTTTAGCAGACGACAAATTTCCAAGCATGCAAAGGGTTAAGTAAAGATAAATAACACAATTCCACGAAAGATAAGACCTAGGACCCGGAAAAAGTTCATCAAAGTATGCATATACTTGAATACGGCATCCCTTTGGTGCATATCTCACCAGAAAATTGTTCTAAATGAAGAATTATGTCATTTTATGTAAAAATGATAAGCTGAACAATAAATCAGTAATAGTTATTCAATGGCAGTTATAAAATGTTGTTTTAGTCTTAAGTCTAATTAAGAAAGAAAGGAATTCGGGACCTGGTTTTGTTAGAAACAACATACACTCTTTAAACATAGCATCACTAATTACTCGATAATCTCGTGTCAGTTTCTCCAAGAAATCATATTCCTTTGCCTATCAAGCCATTTAACTTACCGATAAAAATTGCTGCCTGACCTTTAGTTGAAAGCTTTTGAGATGTTTAATGTCGCCCCTGAGAACTTTTATTTCAGTCTTGCATTCGGTTTTCTTGAAATATCGTGTAAGTGGGCTATTAAAGAACATAAGAGGGCTCGTCAAATGTCGACTAAAATCGATTTTCTGAATGAACTCATTTTGCATTTATACAATTAGAAAATGCTGTCTTATTTTTAGGTCATGTTCTTTTTCTTATTTGTGTTTCATTCAATTTTATACAATCATGTACGATCATGTAATAGTTTGTGTGTTTTTTTAACATGGGTTCTAACATAAAAATGCATCTGCAGGACAGTTTGTTTTACTGATTACTCTTGAAAGTACTTGGACGATGAACTTTAAAGATCTTTTGATTCTTAAGCTGAACATAAGTAACAGAGGAATTGGTTTGAAACGCTTGTAACTCATTGCAAAATGAACATATGCGGGACAAGTATAACAAAGTTATGTATTACGCACAGTTTGAAAAGCATGAAGGCAAATCATCAAGCAAATCGGTTTTAAGACGTGAATTACTTTTCAGAAGATTCATGTGTCTACAAATATTTTGTATATATATACACTTATACATATGCACTTATAAAAGACACATACATATACTCTTAATGTTTACACTTATACATATGCAAGTAAATATTTACACTTGTACATATACATTTACAAATATGCATATACAAATATAAATATATACATATACACTCATATTTATTCACGGAAACATATTAAGTTATACAAAAGCACTTAAACATACATTCGTATTTACTAAAACATATAACGTATACATACATACTCATAATTACGAACTTATACATAAACACATATATACATATACGTATACACATATACACATACAATTTTACATATACTCTTAAACATGACAAATTAAGATTTCACTAGCGTAATATTCTTCATCTTTCTTTAATAACAATTCTAAAACCAAACACAAACACATCTTTGAATGCAAGCTTGCACAAAAGGCTAAACGAATTACTCTACACATGAAAGTTATTTTGCTTTTAAACTGTGCCTTTTCTCTTCAAAGAATGGGTTTAATTGTGGATCTCGGTAAATTAGTTTTCCATCGCAAGTTAATTAGATCGCCTTTATTACATTGTTTTACAGATACTATTCCAGCGAGACATGACATGAATTCTCAGCGAGAGAAAACTATTCTGGAAGTAGCGTTGTAGACATAAGTAAGACAATAAATAATATTTGTCATTTAAAGCAATGTTTAAAATAGCATTAGTTTAACATAGGAAAAAAAGACAACTTCAAGTTGATTGGAAATGCTTTGTATCGGATTCCTAAAATGTTTCACCCCAGAAAATGATAATAGTATGATTGTCCACAAACATATTACACCTTTGGCTCTGTGGTTTCCGAGGAAACGATGTTTAAAGTTATTTTTCTATACACACCATTTTATATTCCCTCCATGTGACCCCAGTAAAATTATTTAAACAACTTAAAAGAGGACCCCTATGTCACGTTACATACGAAATATTACATCTATGGGCATTCGGGTACATTTGCAACAAATACCTTTTGCACATCCAATCATAACAATTCCGACAACAATTGCTACGCGGCGACATTTGGTTATACAACTTACTGCTCACAAGCAATGGGTTTAAAATAGTAATGCCTTCATTTTTTCTTGACACTGCAGGCAGACAAATAAATCTCGCCGAGCATCCAGTACATATCGAATAAATAAATGTCGAGTAAATCAACGTCTATACCGCAAAGTTTCTTATGCTTTTATTTGGTTGTCGAAAGTGCTATTTATAAATATACAGCCCTCAATGGTAAGAAGGTCTAAATTATTAACGCTACGTATAACACGTTTGTACTTTAGCAGCCCAATAAACATTGGCTACAGGAAAGGTTTCTTTCAATATTGACGTCCGTGCCGATTATCAACACAGAAAAATGGCGGTTGTTTATAAACGAACTAAGCCAAAAGACAGATTCTTTTCCTAAATTTATTTATAAATAAACGGAGAAAGCCTTACTGTCTTACCATTGATGTTATATTCTGGGGAATTCCCTATTTCTATCGCACATGTTTAAACTAAATATCATACGCTATCATTTAAATACATGTCCTAAAAAATTCACATAATTTAATATTTAATAGTTATCTCTACAAACAAAAAAGTATGTTTGTAATATATTTCATTATTGTAATTTTTAAAAATACAAATGTATTACTATTTTTTTTATAGTATATTACATGTATGTCCAACTACTTTCTTTAATGTGTTTATTTGTTCATTCATATACATATAAAACACTCAACTCATTACATATGTTGTGTACATAATAATTTTACGTCCCGTATGATTAATCCAATTGGCAACATTCATATGTTGTATGCGTATATGCTAATATATGTTGTCGTTTTAATTCTTTTTTTTTTATTCAATGTTGAAGCTTTTAAACTGACAGCCGCACTTCAGATTTAGACGGAAAATAGTATTCGATGTCAAATTTAAAACATATTTAAGATCTTATGCACTCTAATAGCGACGGATCTTATGCCCACAAAACGTTAGAAATGATTATTTTTACAGAAATATACGTCACATTATAACTTGCTAAAGCGTTCCAAAGACGCGTACACTTGCACGCCTGGTGATTCCATTGATTTCGTTAACCACTCTGTGGCAAAATCAATCCAGCGAAAAGCGATTTTTGGCAGCCGGTATGTATGCGTTTACCTGGAAACGCGTTTACCTGGATACACGAGCTGCCAGATGATTCATACCCAACTTCCCAACTTTTTTATGATCGCAGATCAAGAAAACGCAAGCGCTGGAAGGTTTTCCCGTATTTTGTGCTACACTCAAACATTAGGGTAGTCCCGAATTATTGTTATCTCGCCGCTTACAGTTTGTTTACGGTTTTAAGGATTTATAGCATACGGGTGCTAAGGAACATTGCTACACCATTGCTCTGTGTGATATATGGAAGGCGGTTAAATGAAAATATGGTTTTGCTAACACTGGATAGCGCAAGCGCACCTTCAGGCATGGTGAGTGTTTAGCGAAATAGTAAATAGTACTTTAAACAACAAACACCACTCAGACATGGCGAGTCTTTAGAGAAATAAAAAAGAGTACCTTACACAACAAACATCACTCAGGCATGGCGAGTCTTTAGAGAAATAAAAAATAGAACCTTACACAACAAACACCACTCAGGCAAGGCGAGTCTTTAGAGAAATAAAAAATAGTACCTTACACAACAAACACCACTCAGGCATGGCGAGTCTTTAGAGAAATAAAAAAAAGTACCTTACACAACAAACACCACTCAGGCATGGCGAGTCTTTAGAGAAATAAAAAATAGTACCTTACACAGCAAACATCACTTAGAGCGACAGGTGTTTTAGAGTGGTATTAATTAGTTCGCTTATTTACCGACATTACTTACGCGGGTATTGGTGGTAAATTTGGCACAGACACAATGAGTACTAACGTACCAGCAAAGCAACATTGTGTTCATTAATTCCCCATAATTACCCCGACTAATAGCGTTAAGCTAATATTTTTCGGCTTATATCGCAAATTACTGAACAGATAATTACTATTGAACGAGGAAGATGATGTGGATAAATAACGCGTTATGTATCGATCTAAATGCCTAAACCATGGGCTTAACGTGTATAAGCGTACGTGGTTATATTGGTGTTTGAATGCTAGCTTGGTGTAATTTTGTTTTCGCATTGCTTGAAAAGAATTAAACCTGTAACTCTGATATCATCGTATTTCAACATGTATGACATTTGTTATCATTTTGGATAATTTGAAGTAACCGCGTTGCTATGTTGCTTTATACGACGCCAAGCTCATGCGAAGTTATCCGGGCGAAATAAATGTTATATAATTATAAAGCATAACTTTGTTGATAAAACACATCACGGATGAAATGACATTAGGCGAAACATTAAAACAATTTTGTATGCGCTTGCCTACCCATGTTGGCTGGTAATTGTAAGGTAAATAGGCATTTTGGGGCAAACATAATATATTCACGTTTGACAATTTTAAAACGATCGTCTACAACACACAAAGCAGCTCTTAGCTCGTGACATAGAAAAGCGAATTAGATTAACAAATACGACTAAAAACAGATGTTATATCACAATTACGTCTAATATACTCGTTATACACTTGTAGATGGCAATTACGACTTAGAAATTCGCAGTAGTTCGTAACTATGGCAAATACATTTGCATATAAGCACGTTTATACCACTAACACCCCAGTGATACGGACTGAAAGAGTCACTAGGTCGATCCCATAACCAAAGCAGTTCGAAAGTTATGAACATGCAGCAAAATAAAATTAACAACAATATAATTGTCATTTTACAAAGTTTTCCCCCAAAAAAGGACACCATATAAAACCGCTTCTTTGCAATTTTGCAAATTATATTTGCTTCATTTGCCAAATAAAACGTCGAATTGACATGTTTATTTGCCAATATAAAGGCGTTTTCCTCTTGACGTGTACACTATTATCTTATTCCAGTTTGTCTTTCGAGCGATAAATGAATGCATGCACATGCGGGGGTGTTTTTGTTTTGGGTCGGAGCCTAAAGCCTTTTATCCTCTAAAAAAGTAGTTCAGAGAAACGTCCATGTACATGGTTTAGCGATTTGACGTCAGTAGATAGATTTTCAACTTCCAATGCGCGTGCATGTATTTGCGTGTACTTAAGCGTTTTCTCGAAATAAACCAGGTTTTGCTGGCGTGGAGGGAGGGGGTAGGAGGAGGTGTAGAAGCATGCTTTTCAGCCATTAATATGTACCTGTCAGTTAAACGATGCGAGCCGATCGATAATGGTTGCAATATAGACACTATGTAAACTTGAATGCGCTGAACATATACATGAATATAAACTAAATGTGTTCCGGTATACAAATATAAAGGAACCTTTTTATACTCTTAATGTATTCCTGTAAACACATGTCTATTGTTTAAAAGTATTTGTACGAGCGCTACACTGGTATTCATTGTTGAAATGTTATTTTACTCGCGTTGTGTATACATATGTATTACTTGCTTTCAGTGGAATATAGACTTGTAATAAATTCATGAATTATATCAACTTAACTATTATTTAGCTACAACGACGCACAGATTATGACGTTGTTATGCACATATTTGTTGGATGGCAGTATACGGGCAGAATTGCAATTAACAGTTTAAATTAATCTGGTTTAAAACCCAAATACTTACAAGACAGTGACCCCATCTTTAAAACATCTATGCAAAATGTTATACAATGTACTAACAATACATTTCAGGACATAACGTATAACCTTACATTTATATGCATAGATGTTATAAAGATGGGGTCACTGTCTTGCAAGTATTTGGGTTTTAAACCAGATTAAAGGCATAGCACACCTTAAGATGGTGTGAAATAAAGTACAAACCACACCTTAAGATGGTGTGAAATAAAGTACAAACCACACCTTAAGATGGTGTGAAATAAAGTACAACCCACAATACTTTTACACGAAGATGGAGACGAGTCAATAGTGTTATTTAATGAATACAAACATGAATTCACAGATGTGTATTTGACATTGCATTATATAAGGTCATCAACGCACTAAATAAAACAAAATCATGCGTTTTATAAATCATCATTTAAATGCTTCTTATGTCACTCTGTAGCACGCCCTCTCAGTTTATGAACCATGTTCCAGTATATTTTATTAACATATTAATCGTGGTTTGATCGATTCCCAAATTCAATACATACACATAGGACATAACCAACTCAAATTCATATATTTTCCCAAAATCAAAAATCCAATAATATACGTGCCCTCGAAAAAAATCATTAAAAAAGCAAGACACGAAATGTCATCCCGACGAAAATAAATGATTTTACTCTAAGTTCAAGTATCTTTAAACATATTTCTGAACTTTGAACTGTCATGGAACTGATTATATAAGTACACTTTTTGTTATGTCTGTATTCTCGCTGTGCTTGGAACTTATCCGGTTGTTTACGCGTTCAGAACGCGCGCACTTAGTGAATGCATTTTTCAGAAACAAATGGTTTGTACTTTTGCAAGTACTGAGTCAGATCGCTCTCGTTAAACGTCTTGTTTTGTTATTGTTTTTGCTGATTTCAAGTTATTTATTTGGAAAATGACATGGCGTAAGTAGTCTAGCCCATTTATTAACAGTTTATCAGCACGTTTAGTAGCTGTTGCTTACCTTAGGTATATTTTAGCATAAACAGGAATTCCATAAAGCACTCCTTGTAGTTAAAGTGGATGACCGTAGGGAAAAATAACAGTGGCCAAAGTAATCAAGCACAACTATAACTGTCATTCTATCTATAGTTTGTGTAAATGCCTTTGTGACTTTTGCGTGCATTGTGGTTATTATTGTTAAGGTCATTTAGAACAAATATTACTACCACGCTTTGTGTAGTGTTTGCAGATAACTGTTTGACTTTAAGATGCATTGTGGAGAGAAAAAAATGATCTTAGTCAACTAAAACACCTATTAGTAGAACTGTCTTTGTATATGTGTAGATTACTTAGTGAATGTTAAGTTCCTTGTGAATAAACAAACACGTAAGTCATCTGGCACAGAATACGATGTGGAGTTAGTGAAGATGACTTTGTGTCTTACAAGTACAGAACAGTAGCGAAATTACGATATCAAATTGCTACACCTTTTACCAGAGTCCAGAGTTCTCTTTGTAGTTTATGTTGTTTTTTAACTTTGTGTTTTGTCTTTAAATTGTATAGTATGGGGAAGCTAAAATAGTCATCTTGCACAATAAGCACCGTCTTCGTAAGTTGTTTCTTTTAAGATTTGCTTTTGGTATATATTGCAGAAAATCCTGGGCCATTTAACATACACTGTCTCAGTATATATTGTTTTTGTTGTTTGTGACGTTCATGTTTCCGGAACAACGCTGTGTCACAGAAAACATAACAACAATACATCAGAATGACTATCACTAGTATTTACTTCCGTTCTGTTGTTGTCTTTGTGGTGAGTTGAATAGTGTAATATTGTTACAACATCATTAAATTCACCTAGACCAACGAGTTCTGACACTCCCTTTGAAGTTTTTGTAGAAGACATGTGTATACCCGGCTTAATCTTGTTCAAACGGTGCAAAAACAGTTAGACAAAAATATATACGAGTACTTATGTCGTAACTGTTGCTTTAGTTTTTGTTCTTGACATTGCTCTCAGGTTTAATGTTGGATCGCAATGGACAATAGTGAGTGTTGTTGTGTTTTACTGTGCATCTGTAGGTGTTCTGAGAATGTTGTTTTGGGTTGCGCATCTGAGAACTTCGTGAGCTACTCTGATTAGCTTATGTCGATATTCGTGTGTCCTGCGTCGTGCGATCGTCAAATTAACATCGTTACCCCTCTAAAGGCCACATGTGTCATCTAATCTTGATGAAACTTAGTTACAATGTTTATTTCGACAACATCTATGCCGAGATGAAAACTTGGTCACGTGCGTCAAAACATAGGTATATTATAGGTAACCGTTTGTATCATATACAGTTTGTTATCACTCTAGAGGCCAAATGTATGGCTCAATCTTGATGAAACATGGTCAGAATGTTTATCTCAACAATACTTATGTTAATATATAATTGCACGTTTGTCCATAACCTAGGTCACTAGGTCAAATGCAAGAACAACCTTGTTTCCATTCTAGAAGCTACATTTGTGACTAAATCTTGATAATCTGAATGTTTTTCTCGAGGCCATGTTTTAATCCCGATCAAGTAGAGTGGAAAACGAGGTCACAGTGTCAAGTCTTCAACATTTGGTTTACCATGAACTCAAGTGAGTGAGCTCATTATTTTCATCATGAACCTCTCGTTGAAATGTTTGTATACATGGTGTAAGTATTCTAGCACATGTATGCCTTGTTTATCAGGTGCTATCACTGGTTGCATTTGTAGCGTGTTAATCATTATACAAAGTGGCAGATATAAAATAAAAACAAAAAAGGCGCAACTGCAACAAAGGGTTGCCTGTTATTTGCACTCCATTACCTAACGAACACGCTTAATGCAAACGATGGTAACGGAAGAGAATCCTCGTTATATAGATATGAAATAAAAAGAGCACCACATGCAGACTGGTATTTATTGTTGAAATGTTATTTTACTCGCGTTGTGTATACATATGTATTATTTGCTTTTCAGTGGTATTTAGACTTGTAATAAATCCATGAACAATATCAACTAAACTATAATTTAGCTACAACGACGCACAGATTATAACGTTGTTGTGCACAGATTTGTTGGATTGCAGTATACGGGCAAAATTGCAATTAACAGTTTAAATTAATCTGGTTTAAAACCCAAATACTTACAAGACAGTGACCCCATCTTTGAAACATCTATGCAAAATGTTATACAATATACTAACAATACATTTCAGGACATTACGTATAACCTTACATTTATATGCATAGATGTTTTAAAGATGGGGTCACTGTCTTGCAAGTATTTGGGTTTTAAACCAGATTAAAGGCATACCATACCTTAAGATGGTGTGAAATAAAGTACACACCACACCTTAAGATGGTGTGAAATAAAGTACAAACCACACCTTAAGATGGTGTGAAATAAAGTACAAACCACAATACTTCTAAACGAAGATGGAGACGAGTCAATAGTTTATTGAATGAATACAAAAATGAACTCACAGATGTGTATTTGACATTGCATTATATAAGTCATCAACGCACTAAATAAAACAAATCATGCGTTTTATAAATCATCATTTAAATGCTTCTTATGTCACTCTGTAGCACGCCCTCTCAGTTTATGAACCATGTTCCAGTATCTTTTATTAACATATTAATTATCTACTATAAAATCATTATTATTCGCGGGATATACATTTTCGTTGAGTTCGTGGTTTGATCGATCCCCAAATTCAATACATACACATAGGAAATAATCAACTCAAATTCCTATATTTTCCCAAAATCAGAAATCCAATAATATACGTGCCCTCGAAAAAAAATCATTAAAAAAAGCAAGACACGAAATTTCATGCCGACGAAAATAAATGATTTTACTGTAAGTTCAAGTATCTTTAAACATATTTCTTAACTTTGAACTGTCATGGAACTGACATATAAGTACACTTTTTGTCTTACATGTCTGTATGCTCGCTGTGCTTGGAACTTATCCGGTTGTTTACGCGTTGAGAACGCGCGCACTCAGAGAATGCATTTTCCAGAAACAAATGGTTTGTACTTTTGCAAGCACTGAGTCAGATCGCTCTTGTTAAACGTCTTGTTTTTGTTATTGTTTTTGCTGATTTCAAGTTATTTATTTGGAAAAAGACATGGCGTAAGTAGTCTAGCCCATTTATTAACAGTTTATCAGCACGTTTAGTAGCTGTTATTTACCTTAGGTATATTTTAGCATAAACAGGAATTCCATTAAGCACTCCTTGTAGTTAAAGTGGATGACCGTAGGGAAAAATAACAGTGGCTAAAGTAATCAAGCACAACTATTACTGTCATTCTATCTATAGTTTGTGTAAATGCGTTTGTGACTTTTGCGTGCATTGTGGTTATTCATGCATGCTATACGATCGATTTGCTGATATGTGTTAGTTCTCAATGCCTTTAGTATGTATAACGGTTTATTACTGACGATATATTTAAGTCATTGAACATAAAACATTTCTACGTTTGAAATGTATACAAACTCCTAAGCCCGATGAATTCTTTTAAATATTGACCTCATGTCTGCGTCATTTAAATGAATATTTTGATGAATTTATTAGAAATGTATTTGACAGTGAAAGATAAGAATATTGTTTATACCAGATATGGTCAACATACGGTAAGTTGTAAGTTACACCTAGGGCAGACTCTTAAAATACAATCCATAAAGTAAACAGCCTGTCTGATTGCAATTGCGCACCCTTTTGAAAGTGAATTTGCATTAACACTAAGCAAGCCTTTTAATAAAGGCAAGTGACTTTTTGAATTGCATTTACAATACATAAACATGCAATAAGAACTACATGCAGTTTTATCAATAAACACTGCACTTAGTTGCAGCATGTGTTACAGTCAAAATACAACGTTAACTTATATGCGTCCAATAAACAATTTAACATGAGTTTCATATATAATATTTTTACACCGATGCATGCGTTATACAATTTGTCGGAGCAATCAACTGGAATCGTAAGCCGTATTATCTCTCATTTGTCTTTGGGTTCAAACACAGTACATCGTAAATTATCTTTGGGTTAGTTGACAACGAACGCACCTGGTTGAATGCGCAATTTGCCCACCCCACGTGGTGTGTATGATCGTTTCATCGGGTAATCTATAACAACAATCTTTGCCAGTGGACAATGCCTTGTTAACGGTGTGGAACTTGTTAGCGATATTTTTAACAGATTTCTATTGAACGAATGTGGTCGATTAACGATAGGCGGAGCCTTGATGTGCATGGTATGGTGCGATAAGTATGTGCATAATGGCTGACTCTCATTTATGGAGAGTTCGTAAGTCTGTTGTATCATGCCTGATTTCTGGAAAGTTCTTTAGTCTGTTATATCAAGTTCTTTTGTTTTAAATTTCTTTATCCTATTGTATGTAAATTATTTATTATGTTGTTTCAAAGTTCATGCGACTGTTGTATCAAAGTTCTTAAGTCTGGTGTATCAAAGTTCTTTGGTCTGTTTGTATCAAAGTTCTTTGGTCTGTTTGTATCAAAGTTCTTTGATACAATGTATGTCGGCATCAAGCTTTTTAGTCTGTTGTTTGAAGTTCTTTAGTTTGTTTTATCAAAGCTCTTTAGTCTGTCGTTTCAATGTTCTTTAGTAGGTTGTTACATGTTCTTTAGTATATTGTATCAGCGTTATTTAGTCTGTTGTATCAATTTTATATAGTCGGTTTTATGAAAGCTCTTTAGTGTGTCGTATCAAAGCTCTTAAGTCTGTCGTATCAATGTTCTTCAGTCTGTTGTATCAGTTTTATTTAGTCGGTTTTATCAAAGCTCTTTAGTATGTCGTATAAATGTTCTTTAGTATGTTGTATCAATGTTCTTTAGTATGTCGTATCAATGGGTGGTGCGGTAGTCGAGCGGTAACACTCTGGTCTACCATTCCAGAACTTGTGGGTTCAAGCCCTGGCCGGGGCACTGGAAATTTCAGAAATGCTTCAAGTGTATTCCACCAACTAGAGATGTACTAGTATGATACCCAGGTAATTCTCGCGTGTATCGGTGCTATACACTGAGCACGTAAAAGAACCAAGGGATGTATTCGCAAAGAGCTAGGGTATCGCACCCGGATTCCTTGTAACTCAATACTGTCTCTTCTGATTGCTGTCTCTTCAGCAAAATACCAAAGGACCCCATTGGAAATAAGTGCTTGCACTTTCATGGGTTATCCTTGATTGCAAGGTCAAAAGAAATACACAAACACAATGTTCTTTAGTCTTTTGTATCAATTTTATTAAGTCAGTTTTATCAAAGCTCTTCAGTCTGTCGTACCAATGTTCTTTAGTATGCTGTAACATGTTCTTGGGTATATTGTATCAGCGTTCGTTAGGTTTTATCAAAGCTCTTTAGTCTGTCGTCTCAATGTTCTTTTGTATGTCGTATCAATGTTCTTTAGTATGTCGTATCAATTTCCGCGCATGCCTACTGTTCTCACATTGCAAGACAGTTTTCAATGTGTAATCAATTATTTCATCTTATTCAAATGTGTTTATGAGACATTCAGATAATCATATACATTTTTAACTGATAATATGACGGGACAAACGACGGTTAAGGAATATCGATTAATTGGGGCGTTGACTTTTGCAGTCTCCTTCACACTGGCTTCATTTACAGTCAAATTGGATCAGGAAAAAAATATTCCTGGTATTATTCCATCATCATAAAGAAATCAGAATGCAATGCATAACGGCACTCAGATTACAGGTGAGCTATACAATAATATATATTGCTAATTTATATGAATAGCACGAAAGAGTCAGCATTTGTAAAACATATTATTAATAGCATGTAATACAAATGTGGCTTTCCCTGTGATATCAATCAGCATGAAATATTGATAACGCATCAAATAATATATATTTAAAAAAAAAAAAAATACCAATTAGTATTAAATGTTATTTGGATCATCATTGCTCCGAACTTGATGTGTATTGTTTTTGCACAATGCAGGACGTTGTTTGGTTGTTTATTTAACCGTTATTAGGTCATATTCTTATGTCAAACATTATATGTTTTTTCCCAAATCTAGTTCCAGAATTCCTAACTTATGATTTGACGTTCTGATTTATGAAGTAAATATATGATTAGCCCAAAAATAAAGTCTTCTGAAGTTGTATTATGCATGTTATTGATATGTTTACGTTTTGGGGTTTTATGTGTTTTTTTTGTAAGTTTCATTATTAATATGTATACATTCCTTAATCATATACTAATATTTGTTTTCTCAATTTTATCTAAAATAACGCTAAAACTACCAATTTCAAGTGTAAAGGGCGTATTTAAAAATAAGGATGAAAAAACGCCATGCATTGATTTCAAAATTGGTTCTCATACTCCTCTTCGATTCTCTGATACAAACTGACCTCAGCTTTTTAATTTAAGTCTGAATCCTGTTTTAATTGGCTGTATTTAGGCATTTTGACAAAACATACAATGTTCTATGCACATTGTACAGTCACACAATGTAGATGTTACTGAGTAGAGACATGACATGTACGTATGAACGGAAGGTCATTTGATGGGCGGCCATAAAACGAATCTATGCTGCAAACATTCTATTTGGTCATTAAAGACATACAAGTTGTCATTGTGTCTCCGAGATAATTGTTATGTTCGGATACTCCTAAGCGCATGATTTATTGATATTATGGACACAAAAGGACGTTCGCTGCAAATAATTACTGCAATCGACAAGACTTTTAATTTCTCACCACAATGTTTCGAAACGATCCGCCACTATGCACTATAAGCAAAATCCACAGAACAACCGCAGCAAACGAGTGTAAAGCCTAAAGCCAGCCCAATTCGGAGAGAACTTATATTTAACATTAATATATTTATTATAAACTAGATTGATTAAATGTTTAACGAAAACTTTTAAGGGTTTATGCTAGTACAACAATGATGGATGCCCAAATGACTGTGAATGTTTAAAATATCTGCATAAATATGACACGAATACATTATATGGGCCGACTCTTGAGGTATCTGATAATGTTCGCAGCATGTTGAAAACACTAATCTCGACTTATTTCTGGGATAATAAATTAATTGGACAATATGAGCATACTCTTGAAAAATATAGAATTATATAAGAAAGATATCATCCAAGTATATAATAGATCATTTAAACATTTGCAAAAATACACACGTTATATAAAAACATACATTTAACAGGCATGTGATGACAAATCTCGTCCATGGCAAAATAACATATGATTCCATATAGACCGTCGCACTGGAATCAAATAATGTCATTTGGATCTGAGTAGTGTATACGTTTATACGAAATTAGTATGCATACATTCTAGAAATACACATTTTTCTTTATTTATGCAGCAATATCCATTTATTATATCGTTTGTTTTCGGTACTCAAAGACCAACAAAACAGAAATTAAATTCGATACAATAATTCTTATTGCGAATCGTAAATTATTATTATGGAGTAAAATAATTATATGGGATCTTTTTATGTGACAAGAGCTTTAATATACCGTCTGTTATTAGACAAATGAGGAAAAAAAGATCCAATATCAAAGAAATATTAACTGCGTTTCAGTTTTCTTCACTTTTCTCTAACCTTTCTTGAAGTAATTCAATACACATATAAAATACAAAATTACACTTATCGTACAATAAGGTAACTTACCGAAGTCATTAAACGTATGTTTGAAAGATGAGTATTATCGATTACTTTCTGAAGCAAATGAAAGTAAGATATTGCCTTAATAGCATAGACTTATTTAAACAGTACAACGGATACATTCAGATATGGAAAATCGACTTATGCTAGTGTCGGGTTTCAAATATTGCATTGTGTATGAATGTTGCGTATTAATTTCGGATAAATGCATAAGTAACATACTGGAGTTTCCAGTTGTTCTGCTAAAAACTTGTTGGTGAATTAACACTATCTAATTATTTATGCGTTTAGCAATAATTATTGTTGATTGGGTTAATTTTTGTAAAATTATTAAGGTATATAGTTATACACTTCATTTGATTGGCATAATTTTAAGCACTATATATTCATCAACCCATTCTTAAACTTATGAATATCAAATGGACTTTGAACCCGATAAAAAAATACTCCAGAGGTTTCATATATACCGGCTTCAAATGTTGTTTTGAATGTGACGCCATAAAATTGTTAAAACATATTAAAGATGTAATTTGGAGTAGAAAATGTAATTAACATCACTATGTATTCAACAAACTAATTTAAGTAAACAAAAAAAGAAAATTTTAGTAAAGATAAGACCTAGACCAAGGAAAAATGTCATCAGAGTATGCATAAACTAGTAAACGACATCACGGTTTTACATATTTCACAAGAAAAGTATTCTTATTAATAATTATGTCATTTTATAAAACAAACAGTATAAGCTGAGCAATAAAGATTTTAAAATAATTCAGTTGCAGTTCTATACTGTATTATTAGTCTTAAGTCTAAGCAAGAAAAGAAATTCGGAGCCAGGTTTTGCGAGCTTAAACATAAACTCGTTAAAATAAGCATCACTAATTACTCGATAATCCAGCGCCAGTCTTTCCAAGACACCGTTGCCCTTTGCCCATCCAGACATTTAACTTGCCGATATGAATTGCTATGTGACCATTCCTTGAAAGCTTTTGAGATGTTTTATGTCGCCCCTGAGAAACTTTTATTGCAGTCTTGCATTCGGTTTTCTTGAAATATTGTGTAAGTTGGCTAATTAAGAACATAATGTATACTTTAATAGATTTTATGAATAACCTCATCTTAAAGTTATACAATAAGAAAATAATGTATTAATTTTAGGTCATGTACTGTGTTTCGTTTATATGTACATGTACATATATATATATATATATATATAAATACACACTCATACTTGTACACTGATACATATACACTTTTAAATAAGCACTCATACATACACAAATATATACTAATACAGATATACAAATACATACACACACATACAAACACACTTAAACTTATCCATTTACACTTATATAAAACACACATATACACATACACATATACACTCACACATATACAATTTTACATGTTCACGTATACATATACACTTATACATGACAAATCAACGCTTCACTAACGTAATATTTTTCATCTGTCTATAATTACAACTCCAAAAAACACACAAATACATCATTGAATGCAAGCTTGCACGACTTTCCCAATGAAGGTTAATTTGTATTTAAACGTTGTCTTTTCTCGTCCGAAAACGGATTTAGTTTGGATCACGGTAAATTAGTTTTTTCGTCGCAAAGTTAATTAGATTGCGTTTATTACAGTATTTTGTGGATACTATTCGAGCGATACTTGAATTCTCAAAATGCGAGGCTCCTTTGTAGAAATAACCTAGACGCGGAATAATATGTATCATTGAAAAGCGAGTTAAAAATGCACCATAGTTTAACAAAGCAGGAAAAGACAATTCCAATTTGATATCCGTTATATCATATATCTAAAAATTACCACAGGGGCATGATTTGAGTATGACAAACATATAAAACATTCGGCTTTGTGGTTTCAGATGATACGATGTCTTAAGATTGTTTGCTATAATGACTGAAAGACTCCCTCTAATGGACATCCGGGTAATTATTTAAACAAACTTAATAGAGGACCCCTATTCCATGTTACATATAGCATCTCTGGGCATTGTGTTCATTTGCAACAAATACTTTGTGTTTTAACAGTCGTTTATTTAACGACAATAATTACTGCGCGACATTTTTTTTTTTAAATATATATTTATCCATTGAGTTAATGTTTGCTTATATATTTTTCCTTTGAGTAACGATATGCAGTCAAACTTTTATGTTTTTTAATAGTAAACGTACTAACTATTTTAAGAAACCCGGAAACAAGCTTGAATACGAATTTCCAATCGCGACATCTCCAAATTTGTCCTTAGGTTATAGCAAGTATAATAATTAGCAAATGAATAAAGATTTATGTACATATAATGTTGCGGAGACCTTGGTTTATTACATAAGAAATAACTTTTTAACAGTTATAAGACAGGACGGGAATCCAAATCAAAGTAAATTTATATCCCCTGACGACAAGAAACTTTATGATTTTTTAGACGATTGAACTAAATATTATATTATTATGAGTTACAGAATTAATTTGTGATTTTACAGATGATTACGTTGACAATAACAACGCGGTTTTATAGAACATTCTTTTTCCCTAATGCTTAATCACTCCTTTATATACACTAAAGCGTTTTTGGAATTGGAACAAAAAATTGAACATTGTCAAATCGCAAATATTTGAACAGTGACCTTGGTTGTTTGAACCAATTTAAGAAACATGTATTTATGGTGGTTAAGTGTGCGTTTATGCTTTATAAGTGTATACATTGCGATTTTTTTACTCTTGATTGGGATGAATTATGAATTTCATGTAATCACCGTAAAAAAATACAAATGAGAGAAGTCCAAATATGTTTGTTAACATTGCCAAATCCTGATTTATTGAAAAGAACGTGCAAATAACTTTTGCCTCTAATTAATTCCTTAAATACAATAAGTATAAAAATATATAATAACAAAATATAGTGTTTGTTCATTAGGTTTCAATGTCAACGTGCTCTTGAAAAAAAATATCTTCATTACATTCAGACACATAGTAAGTAAAATTTACCTTTATTTTGTGTTTACCTTACCTCACTTATTGCCCTTAATTGAATGTCGACAAAGGTTTAATTACGTGCGTGTGTATTCTACACAGATCTAGTAACCTTTTTTAAGACAAACAACACTCACGATTTTATCTGTTCTATTTTCCATACATGATTAAATAACAAATACCCCACAATACGAACAATAATGGCTCCATGGTGTGATTTTGTCGCAAGATGGATATATTTAGAAATAATAATAATATTACACTGGAATTTTTCAGGGAACATTTTGTCCGCAGTATTTTTATATTTCTAGTATTTTATAAAACGCGGGGACAATTGTTGTAGCACTGACAAACATTTATGAGTAGACCACACTTAAATCACAAAAGACCTTTAGTTGTGGCAGGTGTTACACAAAACGTGTTTTGTATTTACAGCAAGAAAACACAACAGACAGACAGACACTTTATTTGACGTGCACAATGAACATCGTCAATATAAACAGTATTAAAATAGTTGTAAAAGGAGACGAATAAGTAGAACGGTTTTTATTGTATTTGTTGAAGTATATAAACAAACACACATGCACTTATGCATATACAATATTGCATATACACATATACATATAAACTTATGCATATACACTTTTACATATACACTTGTACATAAACACTTATGCATAAGTGCATATACATGTACAGTTAAACATTTACAAGTTTTTATAAACACTAATACGTATACACTTATACATTAACACTTATAAATATACACTTATACATATACAATTTTACATATAAACTTATACTTGACAAATTAAAGCTCACTAGCTTTATATGTGTATCTGTCTTTAAAACAACTCAAAAACCAAAACACACAAAAACATCTTCAAATGCAAGCTTGCACAAACAGATGAATGAATTACTCTCCCCGGGAAAGTTATTTAGTATTTAAACTGTGCCTTTACTCTTCCAAGTATGGGTTTAATTTTGGATCCGGTAAATTAGTGTTTCGTCACAGGGTAATTATATTGTCTTTATTACAGTATTTTACAGATACTGTGCCGGCGAGACTTGACATTCATTCCCAGCGAGATACTACTTTTGAGGAAGCTGCGTTGTAGAAATAACCAAGACATTGACAAATATGTATCTTTCCAAAGGATTGTTTTAAGTTAAATATTGTGAGAAAAGACAATTCAAATTTTATTGTAAGTCCAATGCATCCTATACCTTAAATGTTTTTTTGTTGTTTTTGTGTTGTTTTTTTTTACCACGGGGCATGATTTAAGTCTAATTTCTCTCAAAAATACTTAACCTTTTAGCTTTGGGGTTCAGAGGAAACGGTGTGTAAAGTTATGTTACCATATCCACCATTTGTCTCGCCCCATTTGACCACAGGGGAATTATTTAAACATTTTATAGGAGGACCCCTTTGCCATATTACATACGAAGTATTACATTTCTTGGCCTTGGAGAATGCGTGTTCCAGAAACAAATGGTTTGTGCTTTTGCAGAACTGAGTCAGATTGCTCTTGTGGATCGTCTTGTTGTTGTCTTTGCTGATGTAAAGTTCTTTGTTAAAAAAAACATGGCGGAGGACATGTAGCATAAAAATTTACAGTTAAACAGCACTTGTTGCAGTTGTTGGTGACTTTATGTGTATTTGAGCAAAGAAAGGGGAAGTCATCAAGCACAACCACTGCTAGCACTCTTTGTGTTTTAAGTAGGTTACTGCAGAGAAAACGAAATCTTGATGACCAAAGCCATCAAGCTGAATTATTACTTGCATATTTTGTGTAGAACAACTATTAATACCACTCTTTTGGTAGTGTTTTGCGATGTTTATTTGATTTTCAGATGCAAGGTGAAGAAAAAACTATAAGATCTTTGATACAATCATACCTATAAGGAGCACTGTCTTTGTATAGTTGGTAGATGAATCAGTGACTGTTTAGTTCATTGTGATTGAAACACATGGTGCAGGTCACCTGACACAGAAAATACTTTGTGTAGTTAGTGAAGATGACATTGTGTCCTATACGTGCATAATTGTGAAATTACGATGTGTCATTTTGTACATCTTTCCCCAGAGCTCTCTTTGTCTTGTCTTTGTTTTTTTTTGTAGTTTTTGTACTTTTTATTCTGTATGTTTAGTGTATTGCAGGGGGGGATGCCAATTGACAATTAGCGCTGTCATTGTAGGTAGTGTGAATGGTTCTGTTTCTTTCAAGATGTGTGTTGGGTATCCATGGAACAAAATGTAACAGTCTAAGTTAATATTATTGGACCCGCTCTGAAAAAATCAGGTTAGTGCTAGTGCCCAAAGTATTTATAAGCGTGTGCAGTCTCACATGCTAATCAGGGATGACAATTTCCGCTTTTATGGAATTGTTCGTTAAAAGGAAGTCTCTTCGTAACGAAAATCCAGTCTAGACGGAAAGTGCCGTCATTGATTAGCCTGTGCGGACTATATGTACATGCATTTAGCCCTTTTTTTTCTCAGAACGAGGCTCTTATGTTTGTTGTGTTGTGTTGTTGTTGCTTTAACAACGCACTGCCACAAAAAACATTTCAAACCTAAATCAGAAACAAAACTATCACATGTCAAGTACTGTTTTCTGTACCGCTGCTGTCTTTATAATGAGCTGTTGAGTGTATGGTCATTCATACATTAATGAAGCCATTTAGACAAACAAATAGTGCCACTTTCTTTGAAGTGTTTGTAGAGCATTACGTTTATATACGGTTCATTGTTGTGTATAATTATGGCAAAACAATAGGAAAAAAATATAACTACGAATAGTAATGTCGTAATGTATGTTGTAGTTTTTGTTCTTGAGAGTGCGTTCTGGTTTAACGTCTGATCACATTAGACAAAGATCACTAGTATTGTTTTTTCGGTTGTGCAATGTAGGCGTTCTGAGGTTGTTGGGTTGGTTGGCTCACCTTAGCACTTCGTGGCAAAATCTGACAAGTATATGTCCGGCGTCCATCATCATGTGTCCTGCGTCGTGCGGTCGTCAACTTCACCTCGTTCCCACTCTAAAGGCCAAATTTATCATCCATTCTTGTTGAAACTTGGTTTGAATATTTATCTTGACAATATCTATGCCGAGATCGAAACTTGGTCACGTGCTTCCAAAAAAATAGGTAAAAGGTTAGCATCATTATTTAGTTTACCTAACTCGCTACGACAAAAGTTCGACAATTTTCTTCAAAAGGTCGAGCGGTTTTATAAAAGTGTTTTACGAACGGTTTTTGTTGGATAAGGTAGTGGATGTGAGCCGTATTGATATCCTAATTTGCGTTTATCTCACTAATGTACACGGTCATTTGGGGTGGATCTAAAGGGAAATTGTGAGAACGCGTCCATACCTAGAAAACAACACAAAAACCCCGAACTAAGGAAATATATTATATTAACTATTAACATGATTTGGATTTGACGTCGTCTGTTATACCAACACAGTTAAGTAGCACTCATTGCACTTCTATCATGTGACTTGTATGAGTGTATACGAGAACACGTATTACTATAGGAATAATGAAATACAATAAACATATCATGAGAAACAATCATGTCGCTATCAGCTAGTCTTTTATTTAAGGCAACCAGATGAGTTGCATATGCGCTATAGGACAATGCATACACCATACATAAAGTTCTATCACTATGTATTACAAATAGTTGCAACCTGTGTTTAAAAAAAAAACATCAATGTATATGCGTCATATAAACAATTTAAATTGTGTTCCAATATAATTCTGTTTGCATCGTCGCTTGCGTTATAAACGTTTTCGGAGCGATCAACTGGAATCGCAAGCTGTATTTCCTTTAATGTGTCTTCGGGGTCAAACAAGGTACATCGTAGTTTAACTTTGGGTTAATTGACAAAGACCGCACCTGGTTAAATGCGCAATTTCTCCAGCACACAGGGTGTGTATGATCGTTTCATCGTGTAATCTATAACAACAATCTTTGCCAGTGGAAAAAAAATATAACTACGCCTTGGTAACGGAGATTACTAATTATTATTATTATTATTATTAAATCGGATTTATATAGCGCCCTTTTCATGCAAGAGTGCATGTTCTCTATTATACTTATACTAAAAGTACTACGTAAAAAAACATGCACAGTAACCCTAGATTAGAAAGATAAACAAGACACTATTAAACTACCCTATGTGTATAGCTATAAGACAATTAATGAAACAATAAAATCTAAAACTTAAACTATAAGAACTTCGTAAAAAACACACACACACACACACACAAACAAAAAATAACATGCGGAGTAACCATAGATTTGAAAGATCAGCAAGACAAACCAAAGACAAAAACAGAACAGAAACAAGGGTAAAGTCAGGATACCATTACCACGAGTCCACAAACCCCCAAAGGAATAATTATGCTTCCTTTAAAAGGGTACATTCAAGTTCATGCTGATTTAATGGATTAAAGTTATTTTAATTGTTTGGATCAACGTTCTTTCATCTGTTTGGATCACAGTTCATTAGTATGTTTGAATCAAAGTTATATGGTCTCTTTTTATCAAAGTTATTTGGTCTATTTGTATCAAAGTTCTTTAGTATGTTGTTTCAAGTGTATTTAATCTTTTGTAACATAGTCATTTAATCTGTTGTATTAAAGTCATTAAGTCTGTTTACCAAAGTCATTTATTTTGTTTATCAAAGCTCTTTAGTCTGTTGTATCAAAGTACCTTGAAAGTTCTTTATTATGTTGTATCAAGATCATCTTTCTTATATGTCACTCAAGGTTGCATTCTGCCATCTGTTCTCATATTGCAATAAAAAACATGTATAATATGTTAAAGACATTACGCATATTTATATAATGTCAACGGTTTTGTGAAACATTCAGATAATCATATTAATCATATTAATTATGACTGATAAAATAAGAGACTTGCGATGGGTAATCTTAAGAAATGTCCATAAACCACGGCCTTATCCAATCATTAAAACGCATTTAGAATGCAAAGCGTAAAGACATCTCCACTGCAGGTGAGCTATAAAATAATATATATTTTTGATTAACATGAATCACATTAAAGAGTCACATTTTTTATGTCCTCCAGTCTATACTGGGGGACATATTGTTTTTGCCGTGTCTGTTGGTTTGTTGGTTTGTTGGTTTGTTTGCACAAACTCTAACATTGGCCACAACTTTTTCAATATTGAACATAGCAACTTCATATTTGGCATGCATGTGTATCTCATGCAGCTGCACATTTTGAGTGGTAAAAGGTCAAGGTCAAGGTCATTCTTCAAGGTCAAAGGTCAAATGTATGGGTCAAAATCGCTCAAAAGGGGACATAGTGTTTCACAAACACATATCTTGTTTATAAATATTATTATTAGAAGTATGTTATAATAATGTTGCTTTTACTGTTTTATGACTCAGCATGAAGTAATGCTATCTCAACAATAATATATTACAAAACAGAAATAGCAATGTAATATAATATGCTATTTGGATCAACCAGATACCTGGAACTGAGTGTTAATTGTTTTTGCATATAACAGGGTGTTTTCTCGGTTGATCATGTAGGCGTCATTTGGTCATTTTCTCAAAGCCAACAACTATCTGTTTTCCAAAAGCTAGTTCAAGAATTCCCAACAGATGGTTTACTTTCAGATTTTTGAAGTAAAGATAAGATTATGATTTATCAGAAAAAAGTGGTCTGAAAATGTATAACGTATTTTACTGATATCTATACGTTTGCGATTTTCTGTTGTCGTTTTGTTATTGCTTAACATTCAAAGTTTTTATTCAAACGAGGTACCGGACATTTTTAACGGTCTCTGACTATGTTTGCAGCGTGTTTAAAAACTTAATTCGACGTAAATCGATTATCAATTAATTTAACAATATGAGCATTTATATGATTGCATAAGAATATTGGATTTTAAAAGAAATATAAGCTTAAAGTATATAATTTCCAAAAATTGCACAAACAAAAACACAACTTATGGTGGTTTAATGCATTTGCGTAAAATTTTCGTCTCAGACTAATCAGGGACAAAACTTTCCGATGTATAGGAATTTTTCGTGAAAAAGGAAGACACTTTCAAACAAATTCAAGTCTTTGCGGAACAAGTCGTCCCTTATGAGCCTGTGCGGACTACACAGGCTCAGATGGGACAATACTTTACGCATATGCATGAAACTCAGTTTTCTCAGGGCGATCTAAGAGCAAAACATAGAAGACACATGAGATAAAATAATTCTTATTGTGCATCGTTAATTATTCCCTTGCAGTAAGATAACTATATTATATCTTTTATGTGACAAGAGCTGTGATATACCGGTTAAAATTATGTCAACGTAGAAAACTGGAATAACTATAAAATGGAAGTTTTTATTGAGTATGTATACGGCATCTCTTTGTTACATATCTCACCTAAAATTGTTCTAAATTAATAATAATGTATTTTTTTGTAAAAAGGATACGCTGAACAATAAGGCATTTGTAGTAATTTAAAGGCAGTTATATACGGTATTATTAGTCTTAAGTCTAATAAAGAAATTCGGTACCAGTTTTTGTTAGATAAAACATACACTCTTTAAACATAGCATTATTAATTACTCGATAATCTCGTGATAGTCTTTCCAAGACATCATTTGACTGTGCTTATCGTCATTTAACTTGCCGATATAAATTGCTGCTTAATCTTTAGATGAAACTTTTAAGATGTTTTATGTCGCCCCTGAGAACTTGTACTGCAGTCTTGCATTCAGTTACCTTGTAATATTGTGTAAGTTGACTATTTAAGAACATAAGAGGGCTCGTCAAATGTCTCTTTTAATCGATTTTTTGAATGAACTCATTGTGCATCTATACGATTACAAAATGTTGTATTTAAGGTATGTTCTATTTCTTATCTGTTCGATATTTAGATGTATAAAATTATGAACGATCTCACAATTGTATGTGTTTTTTGTTAACATTTATTTTTAAGTTAAACATAAGTAATAGTAGAATTTGGTTTGACACTCTTTGCACATGTAACACATTCGTTTAATACGCACGGAAAAGGTTTTCAAGGCATGTAGCCGGGTCATCATAAAAACTTTTGTTAAGACGTGATTTTATTTTCTGAAGATTTATTTTTCTTCAAATATTTCGTATACATATACACTTATACATAAACCCCTATACAAAGGCAATTATGAAATACATATAAACATATGCATAATATGCTTTATCTGTATTTAATTACAACTCTAAAACAAAAACAAACACAAAAAAAACATCTTTGAATGCAAGCTTGTACAAAATATGAACGGATGACTTTCCCAGTGAAAGTTATTTTGTATTTCAACTTTGCCTGTTCTCTTCCAAGAATGTGTTTAACTTAGGATCTCGGAAAATTAGTTTGCCATACAAGGTAACTATATTGTGTTATTACAGTATTTTACGGATACTATACCAGCGAGACTTGGCATGCATTCTCAGCGGGAGAAAACTTGTGAGGAAGCTTTTGTGTAGACATTAGCAAAGACATCGGAAAATATATTTATCATTCTAAAATATTGTTTAAAGTTGACCATAGTAAAACATGGTAATGAAGGAAATGCCAAATAAATTGGGAGTCCGTTGTGTCGGATTCCTAAAATAGTTTACCGCAGGGGAATGATTTGAGTATAATTGCCCACACGAATATTTAATCTTTTAGCTTTGTGATTTAAGAGGAAATGATGTCTTAAGTTATTTTGCTATATACACCATTTAAATCCCTCCATTTAACCCTAGAGGGATTATTTGAACAAACTTAATAGAGAATCCCTATCCAATCTTACATAAAAAATATTACATATCTGGGCCGTCGGTTCATTTGCAACACATACCTTTATGATTATCCAGTTATAAAATGATTACAACAATTGCTGCGCGATATTGCGATGATTTGTTTTTATATGTGTTTATCTCTCGAGTAACGGTATGCAGTGAACCCTGTATGTTATTTAATAGTAAAGTTACTAGATATTTTGAGAAACAGTGAAACAACATTAAGTAAGAATCTCCCATCGCTTGATCTCACAATTTGTCTTAACCCTTTGAGCGCTGGAACCGAATTTTGAAGGCCTTTGCAAACAGTTTGGATCCAGATGAGACGCCACAGAACGTGGCGTCTCATCAGGATCCAAACTGTTTTCTATTCTGATAGTATTCTTTGAAAAAAAAATGGAAGAAAATACTAATTTTAGAAATTCAGCAGACGACAATTTAGCAGACGACAAATTTCCCAGCATGCCAAGGGTTAGTGTATCACAAGTATCATTATCAGCAGGAGAATAACGATTTATATACAGTCACAAGTATCATTATCAGCCGGAGAATAACGATTTATATACATATCATTATCAGCAGGAGAATAACGATTAATATACAGCGGGGACGTTGGTTCATTACAACATAAATAACTTAAACATTAAAAAGACAACAGGAAATCCGAATCATAGCAAACTGTTTTCCCAAACGACTAGAAGCTTAGTGAGTTTAATACAATTGAACTGAGTATTAGATTATTGCTTTGAGTTACAGAATAAATGTGTGGTTCAACAGATGATAACGTTTACAATAACAACGAGGTTTTATAGAAAACGTGTTATGTCTGTAATGCTGATTAACTCTTTGATATAAACAATAGCGTTTTAGGAATATGAAAACTGGAACATTGTCAAATCTCCAATATGTCAACAGGTTCCTTGTTGATATGTAAAAAATTAAGAAACATGAACTTAAGGTGGGACGTGTGCATATATTATTTATTAGTGTATATATTGCCATTGTTGGGCGCTTATATGGAGTGATTGGAGTGATTGGAGTGATTGGAGTGATTGGAGTGATTGGAGTGATTGGAGTGATTGCATGTAATCTCCGCAAAAAGAATACGAATAAGATATGTCCAAATATTTTCGTTGGCATTGTCAAATCCTTTTTATATTAAAAGGAACTAGTACATGATTTTTGCTTCCAATTAGCTCCATAAAATTAAATAAGTATTAAACTAAAAAATAGAAGAATATATCTATAATTTTTATTGATTTGGTGTCAATTTAAACGTATTCTTGAAAATCAAAAATAACTTCATTGTATTTAGATACGAAGTCAGTGAAATTTACCTTTACAACTAATTTACTTAACCTCACTTATTGTACTTTTGTGAATGTCGGCAAAGTTTAAAATAAGTTCACGTTTATTGAACACAGATCTAGTAACAATTTTTTCGACAAACAACTCTTAATGTTGTATAATTATGGTCTATTTTCCAGACATGATTTAGTCACACATAGCCCACAATACGAATAATAATGATCTCATGGTGTGATTATGTCACACGAGGGTTATAATTAGAAAAAATAATACAAACAGACTGCGAATTATCAGGAAAAATTGTGTCCGCTTTGAACTAATGAATCTGGTATTCGATATAAGGTAGTAAAGACGAGTGTTGTTATAGTACGGACAAACAATCATAAGAAGAGAACTCATTTCACGAAAGGGCTTGTGGCTAGTGTTATACAAAATATGTTATAATGGTATCAGCAGCCAGAAAACAATAACAATATGAGTTGTAGTGGCAAAAATCGTTATAATAGAAAACGCAGTAGTAATATAGTCGTAAAAGAAGAAGACGAATTAGTAGTAGGATTTTTATTGTACGTGTTGTAGTATTAAAAATGTGTAAAAAAAAGAAGTAAACTGAAATGTTTGGATACTCTTTAATGAAACATAAATGCATTGAGAAGGACAGAACTACCATTACTTTCAAGCACATCAACATTCTGCATGGTTATGATCATATTATAATCCTATTATACTAATATAAATCTGTCATCTGTTTTTTGCTGACAGAAAACCTAGACCAAAATGCACAATGAACGTTTTGAGACATAATGAAAGTACAATAACAAATGATAATCTTAAAAAGAGACGTCACACTATCAAAAGCTTAAGCGCTTTAAAGACGGGAACGTTTTCTCGCCCAGCGATTTCGATTTTTGGAAGCCTGTATGTACGCGTGTAGTTTACCTTGATACACGAGCTGGTGCATGAGTCATCCACATCTCTTTTAATGATTTGAGATCAAGAAAACGTAAGCGCTGAAAAAATTTTCCCGTATTTTGTGCTACACTCTCAAACATTAAGGTAGTCCCGAATTGAGTCTTCGCCGCCAACAGTTTGTGTACGGATTTATAGCATACGGGTGTTAAGGAACTTTGCTACAATATTGCTTAGTGTGATATATGGAAGGCGGCGTCTGAAAATATGGTTTTGCTAACACTGGATAGCGCACCCTCAGGCATGGTGAGTGTTTGGAGAAATAGTAAATAGTACCTAACACAACACAAACACCAATTACAACGACAGGTGCTGCTAGAGTGGTATTAATTAGTGCGCTTATTTAGCGAAATTACTTACGCGGGTATTGATAGTATTTTGTGCAAAGTAAGTGCGCTTATTTACCGAATTTACGTACGCGGGTATTGATGGAATTTCAGGAACAGGCACAATACATACTAACGAAATGCTTCGCGCAGCATTTTGTTCATTAATTCCCCATAAATCCACTGAATAATGGACTTTTAGCTAATAATTTTCGGCTTATATCGTAAATTACTGCACATAAATTACTATTGAACGAGGACGACAATGTGGATAAATATAGCGTTATATATCAATCAAAATGCCTTACCATGTACTATACGTGTATAAGGAGACTTGGTTGAATTAGGGTTTGATTACGGAATAGATTGGCGCTATTTGGTTGTTATTGTTACATGTTTTTTAACGCATTTACACAGATTGTGGCTCTGACGTCATCCGATTTCAACGTACTATGATATGACGTCGTTGATTGTTATTTTGGTTGATTTGAAGTAACCGCGTGGCTACGTTGGGGTATACGATGGCAAGTAAAAGAAAACGTTCATGAGAAGTAATCCGGTTAAAATAAGGGTTCATATGACGTCATCTTTTTAAAATATAAATTGGTATGATGTAGTTAGTTTTAAGTATATTTTAACATAACGTCATCTAGTTAAAATGTAGGCTTTAACGCTTATGGTAGATCTTAATTACGTTTAAGAAAATCGTAGTATATAATAAACATGACCAGAACAACACTGTGTGGATCATAATTACGTCTCAGAATCTCAAAGTATATGGTAAATACGAATGGGAAACCCTTTATTAGATCGTAATTACGTCTAAGAAGCTCCACGTAGATTGTTACTACGACTGGGAAACCCTGTGTAGATCGTTATTTTTTATAAGAAACTTATAGAAGATTGTTAATACGACAAGGCAACCATTGTCGATAGTAGTTACGACTGACAAATTCGCAGAAGTTCGTAACTATGTCAAGAACATTTTGTATAAGCACGTTTTTACCACCAACCAACGTTTGAAAACGACTGAAAAAGTCGATAGGTCGTTTCTATGACCAAAGCATTATGAAAGTTGTGCAAATGCACCAAACAAATTAATCAACAATACGTTAGTCTTTTTACACAGTTTGCCCCCAAAAATAGGACACCAATGAAACCGTTGCTCACCATTTTCCAAAATATATTTGCTTCATTTGCCAAATAAGACGTCGATTTGACATGTTTATTTGCCAAAAATCTAGGCGTTTTAGACGTTTCTTATGAAGTGTAAAATATCTAAATCCAGTTTGTCTGTAAAGAGAAAAATGAATGCATGCACATGCGGGGTATTTTTGTGTTGGGTGAGAGCCTATAGCCATAAATCCTCTTATCAAAGTAGTTCAGAGAAACTTCCATGTACATGTACATGGTTCAGCGATTTGACGTCAGTAGATAGAAAGATATTCAGCTCCCAACGCGTGTGCATGTATTTGCGCGTGCTAAAGCGTTTTCTCGAAATCAGCCAGGTTTTGTTCAACTGAAGTGAGGGGGTAGGAGGGTGAAGAAGCATGGCTTTCAGTCAGTAATATTCACCTGTCAGTATAGCGATGCGAGCTGAACGATAATGGTTGCGATATAGACACATTGTAAACTTGAGGGCGCTGAACATGTATATACAGTGTATGTGTTCCGGTATATACAGTGTATGTGTTCCGGTATATACAGTGTATGTATTCCGGTATATACAGTGTATGTGTTCCGGTATATACAGGTATATTGTTGAAACATTTCAGCCAGGTTTTGTTGGAGTGGAGAGGGGAAGAGTGTGTAAGCATGTTTTTCAACCAGTAATATGTACCTGTCAGTAAAGCGAAGCTAGCTGATCGATAATGGTTGCAATATAGACACATTATAAACTTGAGCGCACTGAACATGTTTATACAGTGTATGTGTTCCGGTATATACAGTGTATGTGTTCCGGTATATACAGTGTATGTGTTCCGGTATATACAGTGTATATTGTTGTAAAGTACATGTATTGGCGCTGTATCGGTATTCATTGTTGAAACGTTATTTTACTCGCGTTTTTATACATATTTATTTTTCGCTTTTAGTGGATTAAATGTTTGTAATAAAGCCATGAAAAATATCAACACATCTATCATTTAGCTACAACGACGAATACAGATTATGACGCTATTTTCCCTACATAGACATGTATATGGTTTAATTGAGTACCTTTGGTTATACAAATAATTTCGAACATGCTTTTGTGTTTTTGCAACTTTACGGAGCCTGTCACTTAAGATTATTTAAATGTTTTCAAACATTTCGGTAAAAAACAAGCAAAGCTGTAGTTTGTGGTCAGGATAATTATGTCATGTTTACTTTATAAATAATTGACACTGAGGTTAAGTGGCGAACAACTGGCTCTCAGTGCTAGGCGGTAAGTCGGTAAGTCCCAGAAAACTGACTTTCAAGTGCCAAAAAACTCACTCGTGTTTCAACAACACCTTACTTGCAGTGCTGGACAGTGGACAACATACTGGCAATGCTTGACAACTGAATCACCTTGGATCCATATTGTTAAGCGACTAAAATGTGCTTTAATGTAAATTATATGTATACACCACAAAAACAAATTTATAATACATAACAATTAGCAGATACTGATATACCTGATTATGCAGAAACATTATTACAACACGCCCGCTCTGCTTATGAACCAAATATGTTCAAGTATCTTTTAAACATATTGCTGAACTTTGAACTATCATTGAACTGACAGATAAGTACATTTTGTCTTACATTTCTGTCCTTTCGCAGCGCTCGGATCTTATCCGGTTGTTTACGAGTTGAGAACGCGCGCACTTAAAGAATGCGTTTTCCAGAAACATATGATTTGTACTTTTGCTAGCACTGAGTCAGCTCGCTCGTGTTAAACGTCTTGTTTTTGTTATTGTTTTTGCTTATGTTAAGTTATTTATTGGGGGAAAACATGGCGGAAACCATCTAGCACTGTTCATCAGCACTGTTTGTAGATTTTTCTGACTTTCGGTGTATTGTAGCATTAAAAGGAAAGTCTTCAATCACAACCATTTCTAGCACTCTTCATAGCTGAAGCAGATGACTTTGGAGATCACATCATTTATCGAAGAAACTGGTGTGATCGTGTAAAGTGAACGCCAAAAAGAAGAAACCTGTGGAGAAAAATAATCAAGGCAAAAGTCATTTAGCACAACTATTACTTGCATTAACTTTGTAGTTTTTGTTGTAAATGAAAAAGTGCATAGTGGGTAAAATTGTAAAAGTCATTTAGAACAACTATTACTGTTGTGCATCTGTAGATGTTCTGAGATTGTTCTTTTTGTTTGCTTATCTCAGCGCTTCAATGAACTACTCTGATTAGTCTATGTCCGTGGTCGATCTTCGTGTGGCCTGCGTCGTGCGTTCGTCAACTGTACCTCATTCCCACTCTTAAGGTTACATATGTCATCAAATCTTGATGAAACAAAGTCAGAATGTTTATATTTACAAACTCTATGCCAAGAATGAAACTAGGTCACGTGCGTCCAAAAAAATAGGTAAATGGTTTATATCATATAAATCTTGTTATCACCATAGAGGTCAAATGTATGGCTAAATATTCATGAAACATGATAAATTTATCTTGACATGGCCTATGTTAATATTGAATGTCACGTTTGCCCAAAACCTAGGTCACAAGTACAAATGTAAGAACAACTGTGTAACTATTCTAGAGTCTAAATTTGTGACTTAATCTTGATGAAACGTTATCAGAATGTTAACCTCAAGGCCATGTTTCAATCAATATCAAGTAGGATGGAACACAAGGTCACATAGTCATGTCTTTGACATTTGGTTTACCCTGCATTCAAGTGAGTGAGCTTTTTTTATCGTGATACTCTTGTTGAAATGTTTGTATACATGGTATAAGTATTCCAGCACATAAATGCCTGTTTAAGCAGGTGCTGTCGCTGGTTGGATTGTTAGCGCATTAATCATTATACAGGATGGCAGATATAACATAAAAATAAATAGAAGCATCTACAACAAAGATTTTTATGTTCTTTGCACTTCCCTCTTATACCCATCGCACAAGTGCAATGTAAATGAGGTAACAGATAAGAATACTCTTTCAAAACATATAACATAAAAGAGCACCACCTACACGTGCTAGAAGTCTTTTTATAGCACTCGTTGCTTTTTGTATGTATAACTATTATCTTTGACGATATCTTTGAGACATTGGACATACACCATTTCTACGTTGAGAATTTATTAAAACTCAGAACTGCATAGAAATATTGACATATTGTCGCGCCATAACAACGCGCATTCAGATGAAATTACTAATGTGTTTGACTGTAATAGAATAGTTGTATATTTTATATCAGCAATTGACAATTGTTAGTTACACCGAGGGCAGGTTACTCTACAAATACAATCCAAACAGTTACAAGCATGTCAGATCGTGAAATTATATTGAAACCTTTAAATAGCATTATTATTTAGTTTAACTTAGCTGATGACAGCGCTACGACAAAAGTTCAATAATTTTCTTCAAAAGGTCGAGCTGTTTTATAAAACTGTTTTAACGCACGGTTGTTGTTGGATAAGGTAGTGGATGTGAGCCGTATTGATATCATCTCATTTACGTTCATCTCACTAATGTACGCGGTCATTTTGGTGGATCTAAAGGGAAATTTCGAGAACCAGTACATACCTAGAAAACAAAACAAAAACCCGAACTAAGGAAACACATTAAATTTACTATTTACATTATTTGGATTTTACTGCATATGCAACACAGAAAACTTGCATGCAGTGTAGTTTATGTTCTGTTAATCGTGTATATCATTTTAAACAAATGTGAGTATACACGATAACAATAATAACTACATAAATATTTAAATTTAAAAAATATCAGCAGAGAAATTCTTGTAACCATCGCAAGTGACCCGTTGAATTGCAAATACCATACAGGATAATACATACACCACTACATACAGTTTCACCAATATGCATAACACTTTGATGTAACCTGTTCTGTGTCAAAACAAAACGTTTTTAGTTTAATTCGTCCAAAAAAACAATTAACTTGATGTCCAATGCAATTTGTTTCACAGTTCAAAAGAGTTATAGAATTTGTCAGACCGATCAACTATATTCGTAAGCTGTATGTCCTCTTATTTGTCTTTGGATTCAATTAAAGTACATCGTAAATTAACTTTGTGATAATTGACAAAGAACGCACCTGGTTGAATGCGCAATTTTTCCACCACACGTGGTGTGTTTGATCGTTTCATCGTGAAATCTATATCAACAATCTTTGCCAGCGGACAATGCCTTGTTAACGGTGTGGAACTTGTTAGAGATATATTTCATGGATTGCTAATGAACAAATGTGGTCGATCAACGATAGGGGGAGACTTGATATGCATTGAATGGTTTGATAAGTACGAACATTAACAGCAAGTAGTTAATGGAAAAGTCTTTAGTTTGTTGTTTCAAATCTTTCATAAGTTGTATCAAGTATGTAGTCTTTTGTATCAAAGTTCTTTAGTCTCTTGTATGAAAGTTATTTGGTCTGTTTGTATCAAAGGTCTTTAGTCTGGTGTATCGTTTTGGTGGTATGTTGTATCAAGTTATTTAGTCTGTTGCATCAAAATTATTAAGTCTGTTGTATCAAAGGTCCTTATTTTGTTTTTACCAAGATAAGCTTATGCTTACTGTTCTCATATTACAATACAGTTTTCATGTTCAAAATTTATGACAGAAGTGTTTGTCAGACATTCAGATAATCAAAATAATGTAACGTAATAAATAATGTTGATTGATAAATAAGAGATTTGCGTTGGTTGATCTTAAGAAATGTCGAGCATGTTTGGCGGGGCGCAGTCACTAGCACACGGTAGTCATTTCAATTTAAATTAGATCAATAAAACAACATTCCTCGTGTTATTCCATCACCATAAAGCATTCCGAATGCAATGCATAGCGAGATTCAGATTGCAGGTAAGCTATAAAATATAATATATTTTTATTGATTTGAACAACAGGAAAGAGTAATGTTTGTTAATATATATAATTATTAAAAGTAAGTAATACAATGAGAATTTCCCTGCGATATGGATCATCATGAGTTATTGATAGCTCAACCAATTATGTATTAGCAGTCAGAACTACCAATTAACTATAATATGCTATTTGGATCAATCGCGAACAGAACATGGTGTTAATTGTTTTTGCACATTGCAGGGCGTTTTGTTTGGTTGATTAGGTAGCCGTAATTGGGTCATATTCCCAATGGAAAAAACTTATTTTATTTATCCCAAAGCTAGTTCAAGACTTCCCACCTGATAGTTTGACTTTCAAATTTGTGATGCAAAGATATGATAAGCCCAGAAATAAAGTGTGCTGAAGTCATATTATTCATGTTACTGATAAGTTTTATGTATACGTTTTATTACTAAGCCACACCGACTCTGAGCAAATTTTATTTAACATGTATATATTTATTATAAAATTGATTGATTAAATGATAAACAATTCTATCGGCCGAATTGTGTTTCACGTTTTAGCCCACAATATACAATCCCGTATATGGCAAAATAAAATATTATATATAGACCACCGCGCTGCAATCACATAATATATCTTTGATGCGTATTGTAGAAGTTTTTTACGAAAATTGTATACCTAAGCTATAGTAATACTTTTTCGAAATCTTGATCTATGCAGTTATTTCAATTCATTATATTGTTTGTTCTCGGTATTCTAAGAGCAAAAGGGAGAGGAATCATTAAATACAATAATTCTAATTGCGTATCGTAAATTAGTCCCATGGAGTAAAATAGTTATATGAGACCTTTAATGAGACAATAGCTATAATATACAGATTGTAATTATATTAATGTGGAACACCGGATCAAATACCAAGCGGAAGTAGTTATTGCGTTTCAGTTTTCGTCACTATAAGTTTTCTACAATACAAGCAGTTATTGTAAAATTATGTATCTTATAAGACTTAAGAAAACGTAAGTTTGAAAGGTCATTATCTTTATCGGATATTTTCTAAGTCATATTAAAATTAGATATTTCATTTAAAGAAAACCGACACATATAAACAGTACAAATGATATATTCATTTATGGAATATATCGACGTATGCTAGTGTCAGGTTTCGAATATTGCATCGTTTATTAATGTTGCGAATTAATTTAACTTGCCGATAGAAACTGCTGACTGACCTGTAGTTGAAAGCTTTTGCGATGTTTCATGTCGACCCTGGACACTTGTATTGCACTCTCTCATTCGGTTTCCTTGAAATATTGTGTAAGTAAGCTATTTAAGGACATAAAAGGGCTCGTCAAATGTCAGCTTAAATCCATTTTTTTAATGAACGCATAATGCAGTTATACAATTAGAAAATGCTGTCTTATTTTTAGGTTGGGTTCTATTTCTAATCGGTGTTTCATTTACTTCGTTATAATAATGTACGAGCAGACAATAGTTTGCGTGTTTTGTTAACATGGGTTCTAACATACAAATGTAGCTGCAGGAAACGGAATTTTAGTGAATACTCATGCGCGTACTTGGGCGATTAACTTTAAGTTTTTTATTCTTTAGTTGAACATAAATAGCAGTAGAATTTGGTTTGAAACTCATTTCAAAATGAACATGTGCACGAAACGTGTAACAAGGTTATTTAATACGCACGAAAAAGGTTTTCTGGGAATATAGTCTAGTCATCAGAAAAAGGGTTTTTAAGATGTGAATTTTTTGTCTGAAGATTATTTTTATAGAAAGATTCCTTCTACATGAACACTTATACATATAAACTTATGCATTTGCATTTATAAAATAAACATATGCATATACACTAATTCATAAACTTATACAAATGCACGTATATAATTACACATGAACATATTCATATAAACACATTCATATACACATACTCGTATACACTCATACTTATAAACTGGTAAATATTCACGTTAATATAAACCCTATACATACACATATATATACGTATACATATATAAGTATACATTCACATACATACACACATAAACTAATGCATGTACACGTATAGATGAACACATATAAACATATACATATACACTTATACATATACAATTTTACCTATATACTTAAACATGACAAATAAAAGCTCACTACGTAATATTTGTATCTGTCTTCAAAACAACTCAAAAACCAAAACACACAAACACATCTTTGAATGCAGGCTTGCACAAAAAGAAAAACGAATTATTCTCCTGATGAAAGTGTGTATTTAATGTGTGCCTTTTGTCTTCCAAGAATGGGTTTAATTTTGGATCTCGGTAAATTAGTCGTTCGTCGAAGGGTAATAAGATTGTCTTAATTATAGTATTTTACAGATACTATGCCGGCGAGACTTGGTATTCATTCCCAGCGAGAGACTACTTTTTAGGAAGATGCGTTGTAGAAATAACCAAGACGCTGGATAATATGTAGCGTTTAAAAGCAATGTTAAAACAGGCACCATAGATAAACATAGCAAGAATAGACAATTCCAATTTTATATCCGTTGTATCATATATATAAAACATTTTTCCTAGGGGCATGATTTGCGTATGAATACAAACAAATATATTTAAACCTTTGGCTGTTTAGTTTCTGAGGAAACGATGTCTAAAGTTATTTTTGTATACACACTATTAAACTCTTTCCATTTTACCCCAGTGGACTTATTTTAACAACTTAACATAGGACCCCTATGTCATGTTTAATACGAGCTATAACATATATGGACATTGGGAAACATTTGCAACACAAACGTTTTGCACATTCAATCATAAAAATTCCGACAATACTTTCTGCGCGACATTTAGTTGAATTGTTTTAATGTGCATCCCTCGAGTAACAATATACAATTAACCTTTATGTTTTGTAATAGTTAACTGACTATTCCAAGAAACACGAAAAACAAACTGGAATAAGAATTTCCAATCGCTGTATCTCCAAATGTGTCCTCAGTGTATATCAAGTATGATTATCAGCACTAGAATAACGATTTAAAAACGGCGGGGACGTTGGTTCGTTACAACAGAAATAACTTGTACACATGAAGAAGACAACACGGAAATCCGAATCAAATTAATCGTATCCCCAAACGGTTATGATTGTGAATGAGGTTTTAGAATGAATATTAGATTATTGCTATGAACTACGGAATTAATATGTGATTTAACAGATGATACGTTGACAATACCAACGAAGTTTTATAGAACAATTGTGTTATGTCTTTAATGCTGATTCACTCTTTTATATAAACAATAACGTTTTCTGAATATGTGAAAAAAAACAGAACATTGTTAAGGCGCCAATATGTGAACAGGTCCTGATAGGTGTTGAACAATTTTGGGGACATGTATTCATGATGGTGAAGTGTGCGTTTATTCTTGAATAGTGTATATATTCTGGTGTTTGGACAGTTGATTGTGGTGAATTGCATGTAATCTCCACAAAAAGAATACGAATAAGACAAATCAAAATATGTTGTTTGACATTATCAAATTCTGATTTATTGACAGGAACATGCAAATGACTTTTGCGTCCAATTAGTCCGATATTAAAGATTAAGTATTACAATATTAAATTAAAATAGAAATAGTTTGTGTCGATTTTGTGTCAATCTAAACGTGTTCTTGAAGAACAACACTTTAGTACATTCAGACTATAAGCAAGTAAAACAAACCATTTTAACTCATCGACTTAATCTCACGTATTGCACTTAAGAGAATGTAGGCAACGGTTAAAATTAGTGCTTTTGTATTCCACACAGATCTAGTAACAATTATTTTACCAAACAAAACTCACTAGTTTATATGTTCTGTTTCCTAGACATGATTAAGTAACAAATTATAGCCCACAATACGAACAATTAGGGCCACACGGTTTGATTTTGTCACAAGATGGATATATGTAGAAATATTAACGAATCAAAAAGCGATTGTTAAGGAAACATTTTTTTCGCAGAGTACGTATTCATCAAGTATTCAATAAAAGGTAGTAAATCGGAATTTTGTTGTAGTACGGACACAAATCATAATTATAGCACTCAACAGTCACCAAAAGTCTTTTGTTGTCGCAAGTGTTATACGAAACGTGATATAATGCTATCAGCTGCAAGAAAACAATAACAAAGTGGCACAATTTGTTAATGTAAAAAAGGTAGTAGTAATAAAGTTTTAAAATAAGAAGACGAATTTGTAGTACGGTTCTTATGGAATACGTTGTAGTATTAAACATGTGTTCAAGAAAAGTATCATTGACACGTTCGGATGTTATTTAATGCTCTTTCAAGCGAAGAGACAAGCAAAATAAATGCATTGATAAGGGCATAACTATCAACATGATAGTTAAACAACTTTAAGCTTACGAGCAAAGGGTTTTAAATATATGAGTGCCTTCATGTTTTCTTGACACTGCAGGCAGACAAAACAATTTCGCCGAACATCCAATAAATGTCGAATAATAGTAGACCAACGTCTATCCCGCATTGTATCTTATGTTTTTATTTGGTTGTTGAAAGTATTGTTTATAGACACCCAGTCCTCAATGGCAAGAGTGTCTACATTATTTACGCCAAATATAACGCGTTCGTATTAATAAAGCTCCATAAACATTAGCTTATGCAAAGGTTTATTTAAATGGTGACGTCCATGCCGATGATTAACGCAGAACAAATGATTGTTTATAAACGAAATTAGCCATAAAAAAACAGATGCGTTTTGTCTATTTATTTATAAATAAACGGAGCAAGCATTCGGCTTACCAATGATGTAATATTCTTGGGCATTCCCTAGTTTTATAACACCAATTTTAAATAATTATTAACTGTTATTGGTTGAATTCACGTCCAAAATGTATCCCCACATTTTAATATGAGCCACGCTCTGGGAAAACTGGGCTTTATACATGTGCGTTAAGTGTCTTCCCATATAAGCCTGTGCAGTCCGCAGTGGCTAATCAGGGACGACACCTTCCGCTTGTAGGGTATATTTCGTTTAAAGGAAGTCCCTTCTTTGCTGAATTCCAGTTAACCCTTTGAGCGCTGGAACCGGATTTTGAAGGCCTTTGCAAACAGTTTGGATCCAGATGAGACGCCACAGAACGTGGCGTCTCATTAGAATTCAAACTGTTTGCTATTCTGATAATGGTCTTAGAAAAAAATCAAAGAAAATGCTAATTTTAGAAATTCAGCAGACGACATTTTAGCAGACGACAAATTTCCCAGCATGCAAAGGGTTAAGGCGAAGAGTGTCATCCTGCTGATTGCACAGAACTCGGCTCATTTAATATGAATGGTCCGTCTTCATTGGTTTGAAAAGTGATTGGTCTTTTTAGAAAAAAACGGTTTGTACTTTTGCAAGCACTGAGTCAGATCATTCTTGTGATTCGTACTGTTTTTGTTGTTGTCTTTGCTGATTTTAACTGTTTGTTGAGAAAACCCTGGCAGCTAGCTAAATAATTAAAAGATAATCAGCTCTTAATTTGTGAAGTTGCTGCTGACTTAAGATGTATTGCAGCATACAAAGAAAGGCATCAAGCTTAACCATTTCTATCACTTTTTGTAGCTGTTGTTGACTGAAGGTAAATTGTGGCATTAAAATGAATTCATGAAGCACAACTATTACTAGCACTCTTTGTATTGTACGTAAATGAAAGCGAAGAAAAAATCACCATGGTCAAATCCATTAAGCACAGCTATTACGTGCATTCTATTTGTAGTAATCATAGATAAGTTTGTGACTTGTTCGTGCATTACGGTTCCAATTGAATTGTTTGTCGGTAACGTTTTGACTTAAAGATGCATTATGGAGAAAAAGAATCTTAGTCACCAAACACACCTATTACTAGCTCTGTCTTTGTCATGTTTGTAGATGACTGAGTGACTTTTAGTGTATTGAGAATAAAACACACTGTGAAAGGTACCTTGCTCATACATTACACAAAGATAGCAGTTTGTCTTATAAGTGCAGAATTGTACTGAATTACGATGTGTCATTGTGTAAATCTTTAACGAAAGCTTACTTTGTATTTTTCGTTCTGTCGTTTAAGTGAGTTGTGGGGAATTAATGCCAATAATCATCTTGCACATAAGCACTATTTTAAGTTGTTTCTTTCAAGATGTTTGTTGGGTATCCATGGCACAACAATTCGAAGCAATTTAACATACAGTCCAAGTTAATATTGTGTTGGTGTTTGTGTCGTTCCTGCTCTCTAGTACAACGCTATCTGGGTTATTATTGTGTTGGTTGTTTTTAAAGTTCCTGCTTTCTAGTAAAATGCCTTGTCATAGAAACAATACAAACTTAATCATAGTACTAATAACTAGTACTTTCTTTTGTACCGTTGTTGTCTTCGTGGTGAGTTTTGAATGTATTGTTGCTACAACATCATTGAAGCCATAAAGACCAGGGACAATATCTTGGAAGGTGTTGTTGAGGTCTTCGTTTATATCCGGTGTATTGTTGTGTGATCATGGAAAATAATAACGACGATTAGTAATGTCGTTATTGTTGTTGCAGTTTTTGTTCTTGGCGATGCTTTCTGGTTTAACGTCGGATCATATTAGATAATGAAGACAAGTACTGTTGTGTCGGTTATGCATCTGTCCTGCTGTACGCAGGCTGATGATGTTAGTTTTGTTGGGCCACCTGAGCACTTCGTAACCTATTCTGATAAGCCTTTGTCCAACTTCATATCGTTCCAAATTGTAATGCCACATTAGTCATTTAATCTTGATGAAACCTGGTCAGAAAGTTTATCTTGACAACATAGAGGTCAAAATCGGTTCACGTGCGTCGAAATATTAGGTCCATATGTTATTTCGCATAAATCTTCTTACTTCTAGAGGCCGAATCTATGGCTTAATCTTGTTGAAATCGGTTGGAATATAAATCTGAACAAGATATTATTTGGCATTGAATATCACGTTGTCCAAAACGTAGGTCACCAGGTTAAACCTTAGAACAACCTTGTAACCATACTAGATGCCAAACGTATGACTCAATGTTGATGAAACTTAATCAGAATGTTTGTCTTAATCCCATGTTGAATGTATGTTTCAGTTAAAACAACATCTCAAGTTATATGCGTCCAATAAACAATATAACCTCAGTTCCAATACATTGTTTGCAGCGTTGCACGCGTTATGCAATTTGTCAGAACGATCCACTGGAATCATAAGCTGTATTTTCTCTAATTCGTCTTTGAGGTCAAACAAAGTACATCGTAAATAAACTTTGGGTTAATTGACAAAGAACGCACCTGGTTGCATGCGCAATATCTTCACCACACGTGGTTTGTATGATCGTTTCATCGTGTAATCTATAACAACAATCTTTGTCAGCGGAAAATATCTTGTTAACGGAGTTGAACTTGGTAGCGATATTGTTCACAGATTACTAATGAACGTTTGTTGGCGATCTACGATACGGGGAGGCTAGACCTGTAGGGTATGGTATGATACGTACGAATATAATGGCTGGCTCTGATGAATAGAAAGTTTTTAAGTCTGTCGTATCAAAGTTCTGTGTTCGATTTGTATCAATGTTCTTTAGGCTGTTGTATTAAGGTTATTTAAGTTTGTTGTATAAAAAACATTTAGTATGTTACATCAATGTTCGTTAGTCGGTTATATCTATTTACTTTTTTCAGTTGTATATGGTATCACAGTTCTTTAGTCATTTGCATCATTGTTCTTAAGTCGGTTGTATCAGGTTCTTTAGTCTGTTGTATCAAAGTTGTTTAGACTAGTGTAGCTAAGTTGTTTAGTATGTTGTACCAAAGTCCTTTAGTTTGTTGTACCAAGTTTTAACGAGGGTTTATCAAGATCAGTATATGCTTAATATTGCAATGAAGTTAACGTTTGTAATAGTAAGACAAATAATACATCTAATGCCAAACATGGTGTGAGAAATTCATATAATCATATAATTGTTAAGTGATAATTTTGATTCATGAGATATCCGACGGTTGATATAAAGTAATGTCGATAAATCTGGGCGTGCACACGGGCCACATTTCCAGTCAAATTAGATCAGGAAAAAACATTCCTGGTGTAATCCCATCATCATGAAGCATTTAGAATGCAATACATTGCGGCATTCCGATTGCAGTTAAGCTATACAATATAATAAATGTTTCATTAATAGGAATAACAGGAACGAGTCATACCTTTTAATAAATATAATTATTAGAAGTATGCAACACAATGGGGCTTTCCATGCGACATGAATCAGCATGAACTTTTGATATCTCAACAATAGCATTAGAAAACAGAAATACCAATTAAATATAATATGGTATTTGGATCAACAGGGAACCGAACATGATGTTAATTGTTTTTGCACATTGCAGGGCGTTTTATTTGGTTGATAAGGTAGCCGTTATTGGGTCATATTCCCAATGGACAAACTTATCTTATTAATCCCAAAGCTAGTTCTAGAATTCCCACGTGATAGTTTGACTTTCAAATTTTGTATGTAAAGATATTATATGCTCAGAAATAAAGTGTGCTGAAGTCATATTATTCATGTTACTGATAAGTTTTTTATATAAGTTTTATTACTAAGCAAGAGGCCAACCCAATTCGGAGCATATTTTATTTAACATGTATGTATTTATTATAAATTGATTGATTAAATGATAAACAATTCTATCGGCCGAATATTGTTTCAAGTTTTAGCCCACAATATACAATCCTGTATATGGCAAAATAAAATATTCTATATAGACCACCACGCTGAAATAACATAAATAAAATATCTTTCATGTGCGTATTGTGGAAGTTTTTACGAAAATAGTATACCTAAGCTATAGTAGTACTTTTTTGAAATCTGGATCTATGCAGTTATATCAACTCATTATATCGTTTGTTCTCGGTATTCTTAGAGCAAAAAGGAGAGAATACAATAATTCTGATTGCGTATCGTAAACTATTCCCATGGAGTAAAACAATAATATGAGACCTTTAATGAGACGATAGCTTTGATATACCGATTGTAATTATATTAACGTGGAACACCGAAACAACTACCAAGCGGAAGTAGTTATTGCGTTTCAGTTTTCGTCACTATAAGTTTTCTTGAAAAAAAGCAACACACATATACACTACAATACAAGCACTTATTGTAAAATTATGTATCGTATAAAACGTTAGTTAATGTATGTTTGAAGGGTCATTATTATCGGTTATTTTCTAAGTCATATGAAAATTATATATTTCATTTAAAGCAAACCGACACATATAAACAGTACAAGTGATATATTCATTTATGGAATATATCGACGTATGCTTGTGTCAGGTTTCAAATATTGCATCGTTTATTAATGTTGCGTATTAATATAACTTGCCGATAGAAACTGCTGACTGACCTTTAGTTGAAAGCTTTTGCGATGTTTTATGTCGCCTCTGAGACACTTGTATTGCAGTCTTGCATTCGGTTTCCTTGAAATATTGTGTACGTAAGCTCTTTAAGGACATAAGAGGGCTCGTCAAATGTCAGCTTAAATCCATATTTTGAATGAACTCATATTGCAGTTATACAATTAGAAAATGCTGTCTTATTTTTAGGTTAGGTACTATTTCTAATCGGTGTTTCATTTACTTCTATATAATCATGTACGATCAGACGATAGTTTGCGTGTTTTGTTAACATGGGTTCTAACATACAAATGCAGCTGCGGGAAACGAAATTTTAGTGATTACTCTTGCGCGTACTATGGCGATTAACTTTAATTTTTGTATTCTTTAGTTGAACATAAATAACAGTAGAATTTGGTTTGAAGCTCATTGCAAAATGAACATGTGCACGAAACGTGTAACAAGGTTATTTAATACGCACGGAAAAGGTGTTCTGGGAATATAGTCTAGTCATCAGAAAAAAGCTTTTTTTAAGACGTGAATTTATTTTTTAAGATTATTTTTATAGAAAGATACCTTCTGCATGAACACTTATACATATAAACTTATGCATTTGCATTTATAAAATAAACACATGCATATACACTTATTCATAAACTTTTACAAATGCACGTATATATTTACACGTGTACATATACATATACACACATGCATATACACATATACGTATAAACTCATACTTATAACCCGGTACATATTCACTTCACACGTACACGTCTAGATGCACACATATACAAATATACATATACACTTATACATAAACAATTTTACTTATACATGACAAATAAAAGCTCACTAGCGTAATATTTGTATTTGTCTTTATAACAACTCAAAAAACCAAAACACATAAACACATCTTTGAATGCAAGCTTGCACAAAAAGACGAACGAATTATTCTCATGGTGAAAGTTATTTTGTATTTAATGTGTGTCTTCTCTCTTCCAAGAATGGGTTTAATTTTTGGATCTCGGTAACTTAGTCTCTCGTCGAAGGGTAATTAGATTGTCTCCATTACAGTATTTTACAGATACTATGCCGGCGAGACTTGGTATTCATTCTCAGCGAGAGACTTCTTTCGAGGAAGCTGCGTTGTAGAAATAACCAAGACGCTGAATAAAATGTATCACTTAAAATCAATGTTAAAAGAGGCAACATAGTTAAACATAGCAGGTACAAACAATTTCAATTTTAAATCCGTTGTATCATATATCATTAACAAATTTTCCAAGAGGCATGATGTGAGTGTGATTGCCGACAAACATATTAAACCTTTGGCTGTGTGGTTTCAGAGGAAACGATTCCTTACGTTATTTTGTTACATACACCATTGGACTCTCCTTATTTGACCCACGTGGACTTATGAGAAAAAACTTAATAAATGATCCTTATGTCATGCTACAAACGAAACATTACATCTCTGGGCATTTGGTCAATTTGCAACACACACTTTTTTATTACCAGTAATCACAGTTCTGACAACAATTGCTACGCGAAATTTAGTTGAATGTGTTTTTTATATGTTAATCCGTGGAGTATCGATATCAAGTTAACCTTTTAGTTTCTGTAATAGTTAACTTAATAATGATTTTAAGAATCCCGGAAAGAAACGAGAATAATAATTTCCAATCACGACAAAGTTTTCCTTACTGTATAACACATATGATTATCAGCAGTGAAATAAAGATTTAGATACAGATATGGTTTCGAAGACCTTGGTTCATTACAGTAAAAATAACTTTTTCAACAGAACTGCTTTAAACGGACAACACGGGAATCCGCAACAAAGTAAATTGTATTCCCCAACGGCCAAAAGCTTAATGAGTTTTGAGAAACTTAAACTGAATATTAGATTATTGCTATGAGTTACAGAAATAATTTGTGATTTAAAGGATGATTACGTTGACAATAACATAGCATATGTATAGAACACTTTAAATGCCTTTAGTGTGATGCACTCCTTTATATACAAAATAGCGATTTGGGAATAACAATAGAACGTTGTCGAAAAAATATGTGACCAGGTCCCTTCACGATGTTTTCTGGTCTGCTTCCCAGACATGATTAAGTAACAAAAAACCTAAGATGCGAACAAAAATGATCATATGGTGTGATTTTTTTCACAAGAGGGTTATATTTAGACATAATAATACTGAACTGCGAATTATTAGGAAACATGTTGTCCGCTGTGTATTTATGAATCTGGAATTCGAAAAAAGTTAGTAAAGAGTATTTTTGTTATATTACGGACAAACAATCCTAAGAAGAACGAAAGGGCTTGTGGCTGGTGTTATACAAAATATGTTATAATGGTATCAGCAGCCAGAAAACAATGACAATATGAGTTGTAGTGGCAAAAATCGTTATAATAGAAAACGCAGTAGTAATATAGTCGTAAAAGAAGAAGACGAATTAGTAGTAGGGTTTTTATTGTACGTATGGTAGTATTAAACATGTGTTAAAAAGAAGTAAACTGAAATGTTTGAATACTCTTTAATGCAGAATAAATGCATTGAGAAGGACAGAACTACCATAACGTTCAAGCACATCAACATTCTGCATGGTTATGATCATATTATAATCCTATTATACTAATATAAATCTGACATCTGCTTTTGCTGACAGAAAACCCAGATCAAAATGCACAATGAACGTTTTGAGACATAATGAAAGTACCATAATAAATGATAATCTCAAAAAGAGACGTCACACTATCAAAAGCTTAAGCGTTTAAAAGACGAGCACGTGTTCTCGCCTAGCGATTTCGATTTTTGGAAGCCTGTAGGTACGCGTGTAGTTTACCTTGATACACGAGCTGGCGCATGAGTCATCCACATCTCTTTTTATGATTTCAGATCAAGAAAACGTAAGCGCTGGAAGGTTTTCCCGTATTTTGTGCTACACTCTCAAACATAAGGGTTGTCCCGAATTGAGTCTTCGCCGCCAACAGTTTGTGTACGGATTTATAACATACGGGTGTTAAGGAACTTTGCTACAACATTGCTCAGTGTGATATATGGAAGGCGGCGTCTGAAAATATGGTTTTGCTAACACTGGATAGTAGCGCACCCTCAGGCATGGTGAGTGTTTAGAGGAATAGTAAATAGTACCTAACACAACAAATACCACTAACAACGGCAGGTGTTGTATTGTGGTATTAATTTGTGCGCCTATTTAACCAAAATTACTTACGCGGGTATTGATGGTATTTTTGGCACAGTTAGTGCAATTATTTACCGAAATTACTTACGCGGGTATTCATGGTATTTCTGGCACAGACACAATTAGTACTAACGAAGAGCTGTGTGCAACATTTTGTTCATAAATTCCCCATAATTCCCCTGACTGATGAGCTTTTAGCTAATCATTTTCGGCTTATATCGCGTATTGCTGCACAGAAAAGAACTATTGAACAAGGAAAATTAAGTTGATCTTTTTTTCTTCTTTTCAAATTACCAGAAAACGGGTCTTTCCCAAAAACTAAAAATTTCCCGATTGACCTCCGACCAAATCCCAATCGAATGTTTCCAAATGTATTTTTTTATTGTAAATAAATGCAACATTTAGTAAATTTCCTTATGGAACTTCAAGGCTTGAACCTAAGTAAATTGAGTAAATTCATTATCAATTGTAAAGTGTTGTTAGCAAAAAAATATAATACACCAATTTCCCTATTTAAAGGATTTACGACGATAATTTTTTCCGAATTTTATGGTTGTTCGCGCTAATTTTTCTCTTTTGGGCTGGCTCTGGTACTTTTCCCAATTTGACTAAAAATAGCTGTACGTGTATATTTTAACCTGGTTAAATTGATGTTTGAATAAGGGGTAGTTTGGCGTAATTTGATTGTTATATTAGTTGAATCGAATTAACATTGATTGTTGCCCTGACGTTATCCGATTGAAAATCACGTCGATATGACGTCATTGTTTGAAATGATGGTTGCATTCAATTAACTATGGCAAATACATTTCGTATGAATACGTTATTACCACCAACAAATGCTTGATAATGACTGAAAAGGTCGCTTTTTTGTTTCCACAACCAAAGAATAAGGAAAGCTGTGAAAATGCACCCAAATGAAATAAACAACAATATGCCAGTCATTTTACAAAGTTTGGCCCAAAATAGAACACCAATGAAACATTTTTTCACCAATTTTCCAAAATATACTTGCTTCATTCTCCAAACGTGGACTTAAAATTATTTGCCATAACTAACGCGTTTTAGACTTTCTCATGTTTGTCTTTAGAGAGATAAATGAATACATGCACATGCGGGGTATTTTTGTGTTGGGTGGGAGCCCTTAGCAATAAATCCTATAATCAAAGTAATTCAGAGAAACTTCCATGTACATGGTTTAGCGATTTGACGTCAGTTGGTAGATGAATGTTCAACTCCCAACGCGCGTGTATGTATTTGCGCGTGCTAAAGCGTTTTCTCGAAATCAGCCAGGTTTTGTTGGAGTGGAGGCAAGTGGGGGGAGGGGGGTAGGAGGGGTTGTAGACGCATGCTTTTCACCCAGTAATATTTACATGTCAGTATAGCGTTGCTAGCTTATCGATTATGGTTGCAATATAGACACATTGTAAACTTGAGCGCGCTGAACGTGTATATACACTGTATGTGTTCCGGTATACTATTGAAGGTATTTTGTATAAGCGCTTTACCGGTATACTTTTTTAAACGTTTTTTTTTCCTCGCGTTGTTAGTACATACTCATTATTTGCTTTTCAGCGGAATGTAGCAATTTCAGACATGCCTTTTGTGTGAATTTCCTATATCATGTTGTCTGCAGTTTTACGGTTCATCTTAATCAAGATTTAGTTTTAATGTTTACAGACATTAAACTAAAAAAGGGAAAGCTGGTGTGCGTGGTCAGTATGGTTGTGCATGAGTTCGTGTGTCGGTTTCAATGTAATACAGACATTACGTATTTTTTATATTGCACATGTGTAAACAACATTTTTAAGCGTTTTCATAGGCTACAGAATCAATGACTAACCAATCGCATGGCTTTATTTTGGTAAAATGACGTCGTCAACATGAAATGACGTCACGATAGTTAACAACTTTTAGATCTATCAGCATTTGTTTGGTCAATTAAGATGTATTTTATTTAGTTTAAAAGCGTGTGATAAAAAAGATGTGACACTCGTTGTCATGTCATACCTTATTTTATTAAACTCGTCCAGGACATTCGTTAGTAAGCTCGCCAAAGTCTCGCTTACTTACAAAATTCCTGAACTCGTTTAATAAAATATGGTATGATATGACAACTCATATATATATATATATATATATATATATATATATATATATACTTGCAAATTAACTTTATAACAGGTGATACCTAATTTTACTTCAAAGGCTTATAAGATGGATGTAACATGTGCAAGTTAAAATGGGTATTAAATTACCAAATACATTTTTTACGTCACTTCATTTCTCTTGCTTTTTACATAAGTTCTTTATTTCAACTGGAACTTATTTCATCAAGTAAACGACTTTGGCTCCTTTGGACTCTACTGTCCTAGCCCTTTTACTAAACACCAGTATCGTTAATACTGAACTTTAGAGGTCATTTGACTTTGAGTGTAAGACAACTGACCTTAGTGGCAAACAACGGATGTTTCGTTCGAGAAATGACTCTCAGTGACAGGCAACTGTCTCTCAGTCGCAAATATTTGACTCTGAGCTTAAGTGGCGAACAACGTTCTCTCAGAAGCATGAAATCTCTAAGTCCAGGCAAACTGACTAGCAAGTGCCAGAAAATGAATTCGTGTTGTAAGATCCTCGACTTGCAGTGCTTGAAAGTACACAATATACTGGCTGTGCTTGACAACTTTATCATATGGGATCCATAGTGTTAAGCGCTATGTTCAAGTATCTTTGAAACATTTTACTGAACTTTGAACTATCATTGAACTATCAGATAAGTACATCTTCTCGCAGTTCTTGAATCTTATCCGGTTGTTTACCAGTTGAGAACGCGCCCCTTTGAGAATGCGTTTTCCAGAAACAAAAGGTTTGTACTTTTGCAAGCACTGCGTCAGATCGCTCGTGTTGAACGTCTTGTTTATGTTATTGGTTTTTTCTGATTTAAATTTCTGTGTTGAGAAAAACTTTGCGGAAGTCATCCAGCCCAATTATTAAAAGTTCATATGCATTTTTGTAGTCGTTTCTGACTTAAAGAGTATTGAAGGAAAAGGCATCAAGCACAACTATTTGTATCACTTTTTGTAATATTGGTTGATGACTGTGTCGAAGTCATCGAGCACAACTTTTACTTGCATTCTATGACTTTTAAGGGCATTGGGATAAAAATTGTGTAAGTCAATTAAACAACTACTGCTCTTTTTCTAATGTTTGTTGATGAATGTTGATTTTTAGATGCATTGTCGAGAAAACAAAAGATCTAAGTCACCAAACACACCTATTACTAGAACTGTCTTTGTTATGTTTGTAGATGACTCAGTGACTTGTAAGTGAATTGTGAATAAAACACTTGGTGTAAGTCACCTAGCACAGACATTATGTGTGTACTTATTCAATAAGACTTTCCGGTTTATAGGTGCAAAATTGCTGTGAAATTACCATTTGTCCTTTTGTACATCTTTTACCATAGCTCTCTTTGTAGTTTTTGTACTTTGTGTTCTGTCATTTAAGTGTATTGCATGGGTAAATATATCAATAGACATCTTGCACAATTAGCACTCTCTTATCAAGTTGTTTCTTTTAAGATGTTTGTTGAGTATCTATTATAAAACAATCCGAAGCGAGTTAACATACAATGTATACGTTAATATAAATAATATTGTGTTTGTTGTTTTTGACTTTCATGCTTTCTGGTAGAAATATATGTCACAGAAAATATTTAAAAAATAAATGTGTGGTGAGGTTTTAAGTGTATTGTTGTTGACACATTGTTGTAGTCATCTAGACCAAAGAATAGTGACACTTTCTTTGAAGTTGTTTGTAGAACACTTCGTTTATATACGTTTTATTGTTGTACAATCATGGCAAAAATAATTTGAAAACATAATAACTATTAGTACATGTAGTTATGTAGTAAGTGGTGTAGTTTTATGTTCTTGAGATTACTTTCTGGTTAAGCGTTGGATCACAGTAGACAATGATGAATAGTATTGTGTTGTTGTGCATCTAAAGGTGTTCTGAGATTGTTTTGTTGTTCGCTCACCTTAACACTTCATGAGTTTTTTTCTGATTAGTTATCGTCCGGCGTCCTTCTTCGTGTTCCCTACGTCGTGTGGTCGCCAACTCAACATCTTCCCCATTTGTCAACCAGTCTTGATCAACTCAGTCAGAATGTTTTTTTTGACAAGATCTATGCCGAGATCGAAACTTGGTCACGTGCGTCGAAAAATATAGGTTAATGGTGTATATCTTATATATCTTGTTATCACTCTTGAGGCAAAATGTATTGCCCAATCTTGATAAAACATGGTCAGAATGTTTATATCGACAACACTTATGTTAATATTGAATTAAACCTAGGTCACAAGGTCAAATGCAAAAACAACCTTGTAACCATGCTAGAGGCTACATGTGCGACTAAATCTTGTGATCAGAATGTTTGTCTTATGGCCATCTTTGAATCTCGATCAAGTAGGATGAAACACTAGGTCACAAGGTCAAGTCTTCTACTTGTTTTACTACAAACGCAAGAGAGGGCATCATTTTCATTATGCGCATATTGTTGTTATATGTGTTTTCATGGTTTTAGTATTTTGCACATTGTTGTTTTGTATATTAAAGGATACAATCACGGGCTGCATTGTTAGCGCATACATCATTATACTGGGTGGCTGATATAAATTAACAATAAAAAGTCGCATCTGCAACAAAGAGTGCTATATTCTTTGCACTTCACTCTAATACACAATGCATATTTTCAATGTAATGATGATAACAGATTAGAATCCTCGTTTGATACATGTAACTTAAAAGAGCACTACCTACGGAAGCTGGAGTACCTTTTGATATTAATAGTACTCGTAGCTTTTGTATGTATAACAGTTTATCACTGACAATATCTTTGGGACACTTTACTTTAAACCTATATACGTTGAGAATTCATAAAAAAAATCCAAACCCAATGAATTCGTTTAAATATGGACCACATGTCATCGCTGTAAAACGTACATAAAGATTAATTATCTAGTCTAAGAATGCCTTTGATAATATAAGAAAAATGTGTATGTTTCATACCAGCAATGGTCAAAATGCGGTAAGTTGCACAAAGGGCAATCCAAAGAGTAACCAGCTTGTTATATTGTCAGGTCGTACTCTTTTAATAGTGATTTTGATATTCAAATATTCAAATAGCAAAATTGCTTAGATTCTCTGACGATGATGACAGAACTACGACGGATGTGAGAAAATTGGCTTCATAAGGTCAACTGAAATGTATTAAATACACAACAGTGTTTTTAGCAAGGTTTTTGTTGGATATTTTCTAGTGGATGTGACCCTCTGAGTTTTGTTATCATTTGCGTTGATCTCACTTATGTTAACCCTCATTTGCCGCGGATGTTATGGTTGAGGTAACCAGTGCATACAGAGAAGACAAAAATGTCCAACATAAGATAACGTCATAATTTGATTTGACAGCGATTGTATTATCAACACAGAAAACAAGAATGAATTGTAGTTATGTTATGGTTCTTATGTTTACCATTAAAACCATGTATTACTAAAGAAATAATGAAATTCAATAAACATTATCAGTCTTGTATTTAAGAAAAGTGTCCAGTTGAATCGAATACAAAATACAGGACAACGCCTACACCACGTCCAATTAACAATTTTACTTGATTTCTAATTCATTGGTTACACATCTTTATGCGTTATAGAAGCCAGAGCGATCAACTGGAACCGTAATCTAATTTGACTTGGGGATCACACAGAGTACATCGTAAATTAACGTTGGGTTAATTGACAATGAACGCACCTGATTGAATTCGCAATGTCCCCACCACACGTCGTGTGTATGGTCGTTTCATCGTGTAATCTTTAACAACAATCTTTGCCAGCGGACAATGCCTTGTTAACGGCGAGGAACTTGGTAGCGATATGTTCCACAGACTACTTATGAACGAATGTGTGCGATAGACGATAGGTGGAGGCTTGATCTGCAGAGTATGGTTTGATAAGTATGTACATAAACGACTAGCTCTGATTTATGGAATGGTCTTTAGTATGTTGTATCAATGTTCTTTTGTGTGCTATATCAAAGTTCGTTGGTCTGTTGTTTCAAGTTATTTGGTCTGTTTTTATCCAACTTCTTTGGTCTGTTGTATCAAAGTTCTTTAGTATGTTGTATCAAAGGGGTTGAGTATGTTGTATCAACTTCTAAAGTATGTTATATCACAGGTTATTAGTCTGCTGTATTAAGATCTTAAGTCTGTTGTAACAAGACCTAAAGTATGTTGTATCAAGCTTTTAGTCTGTTGTATCAAGATATGTAGTCTGTTGTATCAAGATATTTAGTCTGTTGTCTCAAGATCTTTAGTCTGTTGTATTGAAATACAAATATTCTGTTCTATCAAGTTTCTAAGTCGGTTGTATCAAGATCAGCTGATTCTAATAAAACAATAAAATTTGCATTTCTAATTCTTTTAAAGATAAATTACTCATTTAATGCCATAAGTGTTTGTGAGACATTCAGTTAATCACATTTATTTTAAGTGATTATTTTGATGGATGAAATAAAAAACTTGAGTAGGATGATGTTAAGAAATGTCGATCAATCGGGCGTGGCACACGGTCTTCATTTCCAGTCCAATTAGATTAGGAAAAAACAATCATTTTATGTTCGTCCCATCATTATAACGCATTCAACATGCAGACATAAAGGCATTCTGATTGCAGATGAGCTATACAATAATATCTTTTTTTATTAATTAATGTGAATAACAGGATTATTTATAGTATGTAATGAAAATGTGGCTATCACTGGGAAATGAATCATCCACAAATAATATATCAAATACCCAGAAATACCAATTAAATATATTATGTTATTTGGATCAGCCTGTTATGTTTTATGGGTGTTAATAGTTTTTTGCATATTGCAGAGCGCTGTTTGGCTGATTAGGTACCCGTTATGGGGTCATATTTCCAAATGGCAAAAAGTATTTTTTTTATTCAAAAGCTAGTACAAAAATTCCCAACTGTTGACTTGGCTCTCTGATTTTCGAAGTAAAGATTTAATAAGCCCAGAAAAAAGTGTACTGAAGTTATAGTATTCATGTTACTGATATGTATAAGCTTTTTTATAATATAAGTTGTATAACTAAGCAAGGGGCCGCGCTTAAATCAAATAATATCTCCTTGATGTGCGTATTGTACACGTTTTGACGAAAATCGTATACTTAACCCTTTGCATGCTGGGAAATTTGTCGTCTGCTTAAATGTCGTCTGCTGAATTTCTAAAATTAGCATTTTCTTTGATTTGTTTTCTTAGACCACTATCAGAATAGGAAACAGTTTGGATCCTGATGAGACGCCACGTTCTGTGGCGTCTCATCTGGATCCAAACTGTTTGCAAATGCCTTCAAAATCCGGTTCCAGCGCTCAAAGGGCTAAGCTACAGTAGTACATATTGTTTTCAAAATCAGGATCTATGCAGTAATATCAATTCATTGAATCGTTTGTTCTCGGGTTTTTTAGAGCATAAAGAGAAGATACATTAGGTACAATAATTCGTATTGCGATCGTAAATTATTCCCATGGAGTAAACTAATTATATGATATATTTGTTAATGACAAGAGCTATGATATACCGATTTTATTTATATAAACGTTGGAAACTAGATCGAATATCGAGGCAAATGAAAGTTAGATATTTGCTTGAAAGAAAACCGACAAATATAAGCAGTACAAATGATACATTCATTTATGGAATATATCGACGTATGCTAGTGTCAGTTTTCGAATATTGCATCGCTTATTAATGTTGCGTATAAATTTGACTTGCCGATATAAATTGCTCCGTGACCTTTACGTGAAAGCTTTTGAGATGTTTTATGTCGCCCCTGAGAAACTTGTATTGCAGTCTTGCATTAAGTTTCCTTGAATATTGTGTAAGTTGGCTATTTAAGAACATAAGAGGGCTCGTAAAATGTCTACTTTAATCGTTTGCTCAATGCACTCATTTTGCAGTTATACAATTAGAAAATGCTGTCTTATTTTTAGGTTAGGTACTATTTCTAATCTGTGTTTCATTTACTTCTATACAATCATGTACGATCAGACGATAGTTTGCGTGTTTTGTTAACATGGGTTCTAACATACAAATGCACCTGCAGGAAACGGAATTTAAGTGATTACTCTTGCGCGTACTATGGCGATTAACTTTACGTTTTTTTATTCTTTAGTTGAACATAAATAACAATAGAATTTGGTTTGAAACTTATTTCGGTGACATAAACTATTTCTAATCTATGTTTCATTTCGAACTATAGTTTGTATGTTTTGTTAAAACATACACATTCAGCCGAAGAAAAGGGATTTTCACTTATTACTCATGAATGTACTTGTGCGATGAACTTTAAAGTAACAGTAGAATTTGTTTTGAAACTCATTGCAAAATAAACATGTGCATAAAACATAAAACATAGATATTAAATATGCACGGACACAGTTTGAAAAAGCCTGTAAAGTCATCAAGAGTCATCAAGCTTTTTTTACACGTAAATTACTTTTCTGAAGATTCATTTTTCTGCAAATATTTCGTATACATATACACTTATACACTTACACATACATGCATATATAAATATATATAANATCAAGATAAATTGTATTCCCAAACAGCCAGAAAGTTAATATGTTTTAAGATGCGTGAACTGAATATAAGATTATTGCTATGAGTTACATATTTTTTTTGATTAAACAGATGATTACGTTGACAATAACAAAACGGTTTTATATAACACGTTCTATTTGCGTAGTGCTAATGCACTCTTTTATAAACAGCGTTTTGAGAATTTGTGACAAAAGGTATGGAACATTGTATAAGCTGATTTGGGTATATTGCATGTAATTTTTGCAAAAATAATACAAATCATAAATTGCATGGCATTTTCGCAATACAATACGAATCAGAAAAGTCCAAATATGTTTGTTGACACTGTCAAGTCCCGTCTTATTGACGGAATGTGCAAAATAATGTTCCTTACAATTATTTCGATAAGATTAAATCCGTATCAAATTATTACCTTAATTAGATATGGTGGGTTTTGATTGGGTGTCAATGTAAAAGTGTTCCTAAAAATAATATATATCTTCATTGCATTCAGACACGTAATAGGTGAAATTTACATTTAAACGACTTGACTTAACCTTTCTTATTGCACTTGAGTGAATGTCGGCAAGGGTTGAAAAAAGTGCCTGTGTATTAAACACAGATATAGTAACACTGTTTAGACGAACACGAATCACAATTGTATCTGTTCTATTTTCCAGACATTATTAAGTAACAAATAGCCCCCGAACGCACACTCATGGCCACAAGGGGTGATTTTGTCACAAGATGGGTTTATAAGAAATATGTATGATAAGAGACATTGTTTTCTTTTTACGGAAACATTTTGTCCGCAGTGCACTTAGGAATCTAGTATTCGATGAAAAGTAGTCAATCTGAATTTTGTTGTATTATGGAAATGTATCATTCATACAGCATTTAAGTGTCACAAAAGGACTGAATTGCTGCAAGTGTTACACAAAATGCGTTGTTATGGTATCAGTACCAAGCAGTAGTGGCACAAGTTGTTATAGTAGAAAAGGTGATAGTAACTCTTTCAGTGCGGGAACCAAATTTTGTAGGCCTTTGCAAACAGTTTGGATCCAGATGAGACGCCACAGAACGTGGCGTCTCATCAGGATCCAAACTGTTTGCTATTCTGATAGTATTCTTTGAAAACAAATCAAAGAAAATGCTTATTTTAAAAATTCAGCAGACGACATTTTAGCAGAAGACAAATTTCCCAGCATGCAAAGGGGTAATATAGTCGTAAAAGAAGCAGACGATTTATTAGTACGGTTATATACATTCAAATCTCCCCATTTCAACTCAGTATACAACTTAATAGCGGACCACTATTAAATGTTACATGCGAAATATTAGATCTCTTGGTACTTGGTTCATTTGCAACACATTTGTTTGCATATCCAATTGTTAAAAAGCCAACAATAATTGCTACTCGACATTTAGTTTAATGTGTTTTTTTTATGTATCCCTGGAGTAACAATATACAGTTGACCTTTATGTGTTATAATATAGTAAACCTAGACATTATTTTAAGAAATCGTGAATAGAATGGAATAGGAATCTCAAATTATTAAGTATTTGTCTACAAATTCGGAAATAACCTGGAATAAGAATTTCGAATTGCTTCATCTCCAAATTTGTCCTTAGTGTATTATTATCAGTAGCAGAATACAGATTTTGATACAGATAACATTACAGGGAACTTAGTTAATTCCAACAGAAAGAACGTTTAAACATTAAAAAATACAACAGGGAAATTCGAAGCAAGACAAATCGTATATACTAATGAGCAGAAGCATAATGTGTTTTTAAAAGTTTAAACTGAATATAAGATTATTGCTATGAGTTACAGAAATAATTTGTGATTTAACAGATGATTACTTTGACAATAACATCGCGGTTTTATATAACACTCCTTCATAAACGCAAACGCATTTTGGGGACAAACAATGGAGCATTGTCAAATCGCAAATATAGGAACAGGTTCACTTATAAGTATAGAACAATTTTGGGAACATTCATGATGGTGAAGTGTGCATTTATTATTTATTAGTGTGTATATTGCGATTTTTGGACGTGTATAACAACTCATTTGGGTGAAGTGCGCGTAATATCCGAAACAAGAATACCAATCGGATAAGTCCAAATATGTTCGTCGACATTGTCAAGTAATGTCATATTGAAATGAACGTGCAAATGGCTTGTGCTTTCAATTAGTTCGGTAAAATTAAATATGTATACAAATAAAGAATACACAACATATAGTGTGTGTTGATTGAGTGTCAATGTACACATGTTCTTGAAATAAAAAATAATTTTATAACATTCAGCCGCGAAGTAGTAAAACTTACCTTTAACTATAATTGCCCTAACCTCCCTTATTGCATTTTAGTGAATGTCGGCAATGGTAAAACATAAGTGGGTTTTTATTGAACACAGATCTAGTAACAATTAAGACAAAAAACGATCACGGTTTTATCTGTCCTGTTTTCCAGACATCATAAAGTAACAAATAGCCCACGATACCAACAATGTTGACCACAAGGTGTGATTCTATCACAAGATATATTTAGAAATAGTCATGACAACAGACAGAAAAAATTCAGGAAACCTTTTGTATGTAGTGTACTTATGATCCTAGTATTCTATAAAAGGTAGAAAATCGGAATTGTGTCGTAGTACGGACAAAACATCATAAGTAGATGGCTCAATTACCACGGAAGGGCCTAAGTTGTCGCGAGTATTATACGTTATGTGTTATGATGGTATCAGCATCATGAAAACAATAACAGAATCAGTGTTGGCAAAGAGGTGTTAAAGTTTAACCCTTTGCATACTGGGTAATTTGTCGTCTGCTAAAATGTCGTCTGCTGATTTTCTAAAATTAGCATTTTCTTCGATTTTTTTCACGTAAATACTTATACATATACACGTATACATGTACATTTATAAATTACTATTCACAGGTTCACTAGCGTACTATTCTTCATCTGTCTTTAATAACATTTCTAAAACCCAAACACAAAATCTTCCTTGAATGCAAGCTTGCATTAAAAGAGGAACAAATAATTAAATCCAGTGAAAGTTATGTAGCATTTAAAGTGTGTCTTTTCTTTTCCAAGTATTGGTTAAATTGTGGATCTCGGTAAATTACTTTGTCGTCGCAAGTTAATTTGATTGTCTTTATTATAGTATTTTACAGATACTAGGCCAGCGAGACTTCAATTTTCAGAGAGAGGCATCTATTATGGAGGCATTGTTGTAGAAATAACCAAGACGGTAAATAAATTGTATCATTTGAAATCAATGTTAAAAGAGGCACCATAGATAAACATAGCAGGAATAGACCATTATAATTTTATATCCGTTGTATCATATGTATAAAACATTTTCTCCAGGGTCATGATTTGAGTATGATTACCAACAAACATATTTAACTGTAGGTTATTTGGTTTCAGAAGAAACGGTGTCTAAAGTTAGTTTGTTTTTCACACCATTTCACTCCTTCAATTTGACCACAGTGCAATTATATAAACAACTCAATAAAGGACCCCATGTCATGTTACATGTACATACGAAATATTACATTTATGGGCATTGGGGTACCTTTGCAACACATACTTTTTGCACATCCAATCATAAAAATTCCGACAATACTTGCTGCGCGACATTCAGTTGAATTGTTTTAATGTGCATTTCTCGAGTAACAATATACAATTAACCTTTATGTTTTGTAATAGTAAACCGACTATTCCAAGAAGCACGGAAACAAACTGGAATAAGAATTTCCAATCGCTTCATCTTAAATGTGACCTTAGTGTATAGCAAGAATGATTATCAGCTATAGAACAAAGATTTAAATACAGATAACGTTGCGAAGATCTTGGTTTATTACAACAGAAATAACTTTTAAACATTTAAAAAGACAACAAGGGAATCCCAATCAAAGCGAATTATATCCCCTTACGGCATGAAACCTAATGAGTTTTTAGACGATTGAACTGAATATTAGATTATTGTTATGAGTTACAGCATTAATTTATGAGTTAACAGATTATTGGTTTGTCATAAACACAGCAATTTGTTATGGAACACCTTTTATTTCCGCAATGCTGATTTACACGTTCCTTTATATGACCAATTGCGTCATGGGAATATGTTACAAAAACTGGAATATCGTCAAATCGGCTATATGTCAACAGGTTTGGAATATTAGTGTATATATTGCGATTTTGGGACGCTTGATTGGGAGTGAATTGCATATTGCTTGTAATCGCAAAAGGGATACAACTAAGAAAAGCCAAATATGTATGTTGACATTGTAAAATCCTGATTTATTAAAATGACGTTTGCTTCCAATTAAAACTAAACGTGAATGATAAAATATAAAATATATAGTGTGTGTTGATTGAGTTTCAATGTGTCCGTGTTTTTGAATAAAATAACTTCTTTACATTAAGACACTTAGTACGCGAAAGTTACCTTTAAAAAATGTTTGACCTTTCCTCACTTATTACACAAGTGAATGTCAGCAAAGGTTAAAATAAGTACTCGTGTATTCTACACATATATAGTAACAATTATTAGAAAAATGGCACTCACGAAGTTACCGGTTCTTTTTTCCAGACGTGACTGAGTAACAAATAACCCACGAAAGGAATAATTATGACCACAAGCTGTGATTTTGTCACAAGATGTGTTTAACAAGAATATCATTGAAAGGTTTAGATGCTCTTTAATGCGATTTCAAGCAAAATAAATGCAATGAGAAGGGCAGAACTATCAAAATGATAGTTACACAACTACAATCTTACAGTAATTGGGTTTCCAATACTGAGTACCTTCATTTTTTCTTGACACTCCAGGCAGACAAATAAATCATTCGGTGCATCCAGTAAATGTCGAATAATAGTAAACCAACGTCTATCCCGCATTGATTATTATGCTTTTATTATGTTGTTGAAAGTATTGTTTATATAAATAAGGTCCGAAAGGGGAAGAATGTCTAAATTATTTACGCTACATATAACGTATTCGGCTTTAAACAGCACTATAAACAATGGCTACTGTAAAGGTTTTTTTTCTATGGCGACGTTAGTGCCGATTATCAACGCAGACACTAGAGCGGTTGTTTATAAACGAACTCAGCAAAAAGACAGATGCTTTTCGTCAATATATTTATAAATAAACGGAGCAAGCATTCGGCGTAACGATGATGTGATATTCTGGGAAATTCCCTAGGTGTATAACACAGGTTTTTACTCAATACCAAACGTTATGAGTTGAATACACGTTAACAATGTTCAACATATTTTAATACTGTAAACTCATTTACTTACATTCGTCGGCATGCAATTTCGTTTTTTAAAAGAGAATTTACTTTTTCGTGGACAAGTAAATTAGTGGATTTCTGAATATTGACAAAGACAAGAGGAATTTGTGTCTGTCATTTTCCGATTCGTTTGTGTTTATTTAAAGGATCGTTCAACCCAAGAAAGCAAAAAATGTCCCACCGATAAAATCGATTTTACCGTATTTAATATGAATGGTGACGGGAGGTCCCGTCGTCATCAATAGATATATGCTACGAATACAATATGTTAGTAATTTATTCATCATTATAATTTGCCAAAATGCAAATGTACTGCTTATTTAATTATAGTTTAGTAGTTCCAATTTCTGTCTGTGTTGTGTTGTATCTAATACTTTCAACTCCTGTGTTTGTTTTTTGTATTCAATATAAAATTATGTATTACGTCCCGTATGTTTAATCCAATATAGAACAAGTAGTTTGTATATGCTTTTAAATGTTGTTGATGTTATTGTTTTTTTTTAATTCAATGGTGACCATTTTAAAGTGACAGCCGTGATTCCAATTAGAACGAAAATCGGATTCGAGATCGAAATTAAAACATATTAAGGATCTAACCGCATACATATAATGGAAAAACAATATGTGTTGTAAAAAGAAAGAGAACATCGCGCCCTAGATTAGCGACGTATCTGAAGCTAAAAATGCTAGAAATTGGGATTTTAAAAAATATATCAAAATAACTACTCTACTCATTCTAGCTTATCAGTAAGGCAAACATCCAACAAATGATATTATTTGACTTAAAAACAGACTTCATTTATCAAATGGTCAATCGCTTTAAAGACGCGCGCTCAGTGGCAAAATCAATCCAGCAAAAAGCGCTTTTTTGCAGCCGGTATGTACGCGTGTAGTTTACCTTGATACACGAGCTGCCGAATGAGTCATCAACAACTTTTTTTATGATCGCGATCAAAAAAACGCAAGCGCTGGAAGGTTTTCCCATATTTTGTGCTACTCTCTCAAACATTAAGGTAGTCCCGATATTATTGTTCTCGCCGCTTACAGTTTTGTGTACGGATTTATAGCATACGGGTGTTAAGGAACATTGCTACAACATTGCTCAGTGTGATATATGGAAGGCGACGAGCGAAAATATGGTTTTGCTAACACTGGATAGTAGCGCACCCTCAGGCATGGTGAGTGTTTAGAGAAATAGTAAAAAGAACCTTACACAACAAACACCACTTACTATGACAGGTGTTGTAAGGGTGGTATTAATTAGTGCGCGTTTTTACCGAAATTACTTACGTGGGTATTGATGGTATTTTTGGCACAGTTAGTGCGCTTTTTTACCGAAATTACTTACGTGGGTATTAATGGTATTTTTGGCACAGTTAGTGCACTTATTTTCCGATATTACTTACGTGGGTATTGATGGTATTTTTGGCACAGTTAGTGCAATTATTTTCCGATATTACTTACGTGGATATTGATGGTATTTTTGGCACTGTTAGTGCAATTATTTTCCGATATTACTTTCGTGGGTATTGATGGTATTTTTGGCACAGTTAGTGTAATTATGTTCCGATATTACTTACGTGTGTATACATGGTATTTTTGGCACAGTTAGTGCAATTATGTTCCGATATTACTAACGTGGGTAAACATGGTATTTTTGGCACAGTTAGTGCAATTATTTTCCGATATTACTAACGTGGGTAAACATGGTATGCCTGGCACAGTTAGTGCAATTATTTTCCGATATTACTAACGTGGGTAAACATGGTATTTTTGGCACAGTTAGTGCAATTATTTTCCGATATTACTTACGTGGGTATTGATGGTATTTTTGGCACAGTTAGTGCAATTTTTTTCCGATATTACTAACGTGGATATACATGGTTTGCCTGGCACAGGCACAATAAGTCCTTACCAAAAGCATTGCGCAACATTTTGTTCATTAATTCCCCATAATGCCCCTGACTAAAGAGCTTATAGCTTATAATTTTCGGCTCATATCGCAAATTACTGCACAGAAAATTACTATTGAACGAGGAAGATACGGCGTATGAATATAGCATAATGTATCGATCAAAATACCTTGCCAATGTATGACTACAGTCTAACCTGTCAATAAAGACCACTCAAGGGATTTGGTCGTTGTGGTCTTTGGGACAGGTTTGACTGTACATGTATGCCAGTCATTTTACAAGGTTTCCCCTAAAATTGGGACACCAATCAAACCGCTTCTTACCAATTCTCCAAAATATCTTTGCTTCATTTGCCTACTAAAACGTCGACCTAATATGTATATTTGCAAATATTAAGGCGTTTTTCTCTTGACGTGTTACATATTATCTCATTCCAGTTTGTCTTTTTAATAGAGAGATAAATTAATACATGCACATGCGGGGTATTTTTTGTGTTGGGTGGGAGCTTATAGTCATATATCCTCTATTCAAAGTAGTTCAGAGAAACTTCCATGTACATGGTTTAGCGATTTGACGTCAGTAGATAGATAGATTTTCAGCTCCCAGTGCGCGTGCATGTTTTTGCGCGTGCAAAAGCAGTTTCTCGAAATCAGCCAGGTTTAGTTGGATTGAAGTGAGAAGAGGGGGGGGCAGAAATGATTGTAGAAGCATGCTTTTCAGCCAGTAATATTCACCTGTCAGTAAAGCGATGCTAGCATATCAATAATAGTTGTAATATAGACACATTGAAAACGTGTGTGAGCTCAACATGTATTTACACTGTATGTATTCCGGTACACAAATGTATATTGTTGAAATGTATTTGAACGGGCGCTATACTGGTATAGATATTTGTTATCTTGCTTTTCATCGGAAAATATATTTTTAATAGCATTTTATATTTGTTCTTTTTTACACTAGTTCTTTATTTCATTTAGAATGTATTGTCTAATACAAAGGACTCATTACTCACGTTCTAATAGAGATTATAGTTTCCTAGTCTTTTTACCACGCTCATGTTGTGCTACCATGAACACTCATCTTTGGGCGTCAGCAAACAATTGTTGTTCCATTCGTGATATAACTATAATTCCCAGACAACAGTCGCAAATATTTGAACTGAGTGTCAGTGGCGAACACTATTCTCAGTTCCAGACAGCAGTCTGTAAGTCCCGAAAAACTGACTTGTAGTAGCCAGAAAACTTACCTCGTGTCGCAACAACACTTTAAGTGCTGGACAGTGGACACTATTCTCAGACTGACATTCTGAAGTTCTATGAATAATAAGACTTAAGCAAAAGTGTCGTCATTTCAATGCTTATTTTATCGCTATTTAAAACGCCCTCTCTGTTTATGAACCGAAAAATGTTCAACAATCTTTTCAACACTTTACGGAACTACTATACAAAAATCAATTGTATTCGTGGGACATTTATTTTCAATGATTCGTGTTTTGACTGATCCACGAATTTTAAATGACCGACGCAATTTCCTCATTTGCCTCAAAAATCAGAAATCCACGAATTTATGTGTCCACGAAAAAGCCATTTTAAAAAACCACGAACTTTTATGCCGACGTATATAAATGTGTTTACAGTATGTTCCAGTATCTTCAAACATATTACCGAACGTTGAACTATAATTAAACTAATAGATAAGTTCATGTTTTGCCTTACATGAATGTGTTCTCACAGTGCGTGTATCTTATCCGGTTTTTACGAGTTGAGAACCTTGCGAAATCGGATAATGTATTTTCCAAAAACAAATGGAGTCAATCGCTCTTGTGATTAGTCTTGTTGCTGTCTTTGCTGATTTTAAGTGTTTTGTTGAGAAAAGCATCGAAAGTCATCNGTCTAATACAAAGGACTCATTACTCACGTTCTAATAGAGATTATAGTTTCCTAGTCTTTTTACCACGCTCATGTTGTGCTACCATGAACACTCATCTTTGGGCGTCAGCAAACAATTGTTGTTCCATTCGTGATATAACTATAATTCCCAGACAACAGTCGCAAATATTTGAACTGAGTGTCAGTGGCGAACACTATTCTCAGTTCCAGACAGCAGTCTGTAAGTCCCGAAAAACTGACTTGTAGTAGCCAGAAAACTTACCTCGTGTCGCAACAACACTTTAAGTGCTGGACAGTGGACACTATTCTCAGACTGACATTCTGAAGTTCTATGAATAATAAGACTTAAGCAAAAGTGTCGTCATTTCAATGCTTATTTTATCGCTATTTAAAACGCCCTCTCTGTTTATGAACCGAAAAATGTTCAACAATCTTTTCAACACTTTACGGAACTACTATACAAAAATCAATTGTATTCGTGGGACATTTATTTTCAATGATTCGTGTTTTGACTGATCCACGAATTTTAAATGACCGACGCAATTTCCTCATTTGCCTCAAAAATCAGAAATCCACGAATTTATGTGTCCACGAAAAAGCCATTTTAAAAAACCACGAACTTTTATGCCGACGTATATAAATGTGTTTACAGTATGTTCCAGTATCTTCAAACATATTACCGAACGTTGAACTATAATTAAACTAATAGATAAGTTCATGTTTTGCCTTACATGAATGTGTTCTCACAGTGCGTGTATCTTATCCGGTTTTTACGAGTTGAGAACCTTGCGAAATCGGATAATGTATTTTCCAAAAACAAATGGAGTCAATCGCTCTTGTGATTAGTCTTGTTGCTGTCTTTGCTGATTTTAAGTGTTTTGTTGAGAAAAGCATCGAAAGTCATCGTCTTATCGTTAACAGTTAATCAACTATGTTTGTAGTAATTGTTTACATAAATTGTATTGAAGCATAAAAAGTGAAGCCATCAAGCACACCCATTTAGCACTTATTGTAGTTAAAGGGAATGCTGTAGCTTTGTCATCAGCGTCTCAGTAAGTTGTTCACTGGTGATGTATTTATCATAGTTCATTTCTCTAAAACCAAACTATGTTGTTACTTGAATGTTTGTATATTTGTGTATATTCACAATACAAAGAGTACCCCCTTACATAAAACGATGTGTGATATAAAACGGTTCTAATAAAAAAAATCATAGTGACTTTTACTAGTACTTCCCTTTGTATTGGTGTTGTTTTTTGGTGGGTGTTTGAATGTATTGTTGGTAACACATTATTGAAGCCATATAGACAATCGAGAACTGACACTTTCTTGAAAGATTGTTTCGGGGACTTTGGCTATAGCATGTTTATTGCTGTGTAAACATGGCAAAAACAATAAGAAAAACAGAACCACAAGTTGTAATGTCGTAATTGTTTATGCATTTATTTGTTCTTGACGTTTCTTGCTGGTTAAACCTAGGGTCACAGAAGACAATGAGGATTAATATTGTGTTGTCGGTGATGCATCGGTTAGCGTTCTGAGATTGTTGTTTATGTTTGCTCACATGTGAAATTCGCGAGCACTTCTGATTATGTACGGCGTCTATCTTCGTGTTTCCTGCGTCGTGCGGTCATCTGCTTTACCTCGTTCCAACTCTAAAGGCAACATGCAATCTTGATAACTTTGGTCAGAATGTTTTATATTGACAACAGCTATGCCGAAACTTGTTAACATGCGTCCGAAAATTAGGTCCTTAGTGTATATGATATAATTCTTGTTACCAATCCACAAGCAAAATATGTGGCTCAATATTGATGAAACTTTGTCAGAATGCTTGTCTCAACAATATCTAGGTTAATTGTGGATGTCACGTTGGTCCAAAACCTAGGTCACAAGGTCAAATGTTAGAATAACCTTGTGATTAAATCTTGATGAAAGGTGATCGGAATGTTTGTCTCAGGGCCATGTTTGAATCTCGACCAAGTACGAGGGAACATGAGTTCACAAGGTCCAGTCTTCGATATTTGGTTTACCATGAACTACATTGAGTGGGCGCTTTATATTCATCATAAGCATATTGTTGAAATACCTGTATACATGGTGTAAATATTCCAGCACATTTATGCCTTTTTTATCATGTGCTATCACTGGTTGCATTGTAAGCGCATTAATGATTATACGGGATGGCAGACATAAAATAAAAATTAAAAATTGCATATTCAACAAACAGTTTTATGTTCTTTGCTCTTCCTTCTTATACCCATTGTACACGTTCAATGTAAACGATGGTAACAGGTGGGAATCCTCATTAATTGAATGCTCTTTGTATGTTCTATTTATTATCGAACATAAAAAGAGCACCACTTACGGATTCTGGAAGCTCTTTTTTCTGATATTTTATATTACTTGGTCTTTTTTGAATGCATGAAGGTGTATCACTGATGATATATTTCAGACATTGGAAATACAATACAGTACGTTTGGAATATATATAAACCTCCTTAAGCTAATGAATTCGTTTAAGTATTGACCTCGTGTCTGCGCCATAAAACGTATATTGAGATGAATTTGCTAGAAATGTCATTGATACTTATAGATAAGTTGTATATTGTATACCGACAATGGTCGAAATAAAGTGACTTATAAGTTACACCGAGGATCGATTTCTCTGACAAAACAATCCAGCGAGTTACTGTCCTGTAAGATTTGAGAAGCGTACCCTTTTGATTGTGAATTTATTTGGAAACATTTTAATAACAATATCGGTCAGTTTCAGAGAAATTAACTAAGATAGAAACATAGCCAACAATCTTACCTATGCTGACGACAGAGTACGGCATAAGTTTGAGAATTTTCTTCCAAAGGTCGAGCTGTTATGTATTCAACACTGAAAAGTATTTTACGCACGGTTCTTGTTGGATATGGGCTAGTGGATTTGAGCCTAAGCCATATCTCCGAATTTGCGTTTATATCCCTTATGTCCACCGTCATTTTGCTTGGACATTATGGAAGATGGGGAAACCAGTGCATACCTAGAAAATAAAACAAAATCCACAAACAACCTATTACCAACACGTTTATATTCAATTGATCAGTTCAATTACATGACCACTACTGTACAATGCATGTACAACTACGTACAGTTTTACCAATTAATACATATAAACTTAAATTGCAACCTGTTTTCCAGTCAAAGCAACAAGTCAAAATATTTGTGTCCAGTAAACAATTTAACTTGAGTTCCATTAAGTAAGAAAAAACCGTTGCATGCGTTGAAGAATTTGTCAGAGCGATCAACTACATTCGCGAGCTGTATCTCCTCTCATTTGTCTTAGGGGTCAAACAGAGTACATCGTAAATTAACTTTGGGTAATTGACAAAGAACGCACCTGGTTGAATGCACAATTACCCCCACCACACGTGGTGTGTATGAACGTTTCATCGTGTAATCTATAACAACAATCTTTGCCAGCGGACGATGCCTTGTAAACGGTTTGGAACTAGGTAGCGATATTGTTCACATATTTCTAATGAAGAAAGGTGGGCGATCAACGATAGGTGGACATCAACGATAGGTGGACATCAACGATAGGTAATATGTGGCATCTAGATCAGCTTATGTCCTTTAGTCTGATGTATCAAAAGGTTCTTTCGTCTGTTGTATCCGAACATTCATTGGTGTGTGGTATCAGAACGTTATTTTGTCCGTTGTATCAAAGGTCATGTGTGTTTCGTATCAAAGTTATTTAGTGTATTGTATCAAAGTTATTTAGTGTATTGTATCAAAGTTATTTAGTGTATTGTATCAAAGTTATTAAGTATATTTGTGCCAACGTTATTTGGTCTGGTGTACCAACGTTCTTTGGTCTGTTTGAATATGAGTAATTTGGTATATGTGTATCAAAGTTCTTAGGTCTGTTTGTATCAAAGTTATTTGGTGTGTTGTATCAAAGTTCTAAAGTATATTTGTGCCAACGTTATTTAGTCTGTTGTACCAACGTTCTTTGGTCTGTTTGAATATGAGTTATTTGGTCTATGTGTATCAAAGTTCTTAGGTCTGTTTGTATCAAAGTTATTTGGTGTGTTGTATCAAAGTTCTTAAGTATATGTGTGCCAACGTTATTTGGTCTGTTGTACCAAAGTTCTTTGGTCTGTTTGAATATGAGTTATTTGGTCTATGTGGTGTATCAAAGTTCTTAGGTCTGTTTGTATCAAAGTTCTTTGGTGTGTTGTGCCAAAGTTCTCTAGAATGTTTGTATCAAAGTTCTTTTGTCTGTTTGTATTAAATTTATTTAGTCTGTTGTATCAACTTCTTTAGTGTGTTGTATCAAGTCCTTAGTCTGCTGTAAAGTCTTTAGTCGTTTGGTTTAGTATGACGTCTGTTGTATAAATCTTTAGCATTCTGTATCAATTGAATGATGTTGTATCAATCTGTAATCTGTTGCATCAATCTTTAGTATGTTGTATCAAGTCTTTAGTATGTTGTTTTACGATCAGCTAATGCTTGCAATTCGCAATAAAGTTTACATTCTTTTAAAGTCAAATTACACATCTTACAATGTATGTCAAATGTGTTTGTGAGACATTCAGATAATCATATAAATTTAAAGTAATAATTTTGCTTGATGAGCTCAGAAACTTGCGACGGTTGATTCGAAGTAATGATAAATCGGGACGTGGACTTTCGTAGTCTCTTGCGTACGAGCTGTATATCTAGTCAAATTATATCAAGAAAAAAACATTCACGGTTTACTCCCATCATTATAATGCATTGAGAATGCAGGTGAGCTATACAATAATATATATAGTTAATTAATGCGAATAACAGGAGTATTAATAGTATGAAATACAAATGTGACTTCCCCTGGGATATAAATCATCACGAATTATTGATATTTATTAGCAACTAATATATAAATACCAAGAAATACCATTAATATAATATGTTATTTGGATCAACCTTTTCTGTTCCTGGCATCGAACTTGATGTTTTTTGTTTTTGCACATTGCAGGGCGTTTTTTGGTTGATTATATATGTATGATATATCAATTTACTGGCCAATATGAGAATATATACGCTAGCTAAAAATATTATTTTTTTTAAATATAAGAAAGATAGCCTTTATGTATATAATTTAACATATTGCATAAAATACACAAATAATATAAAAATATACATTAAAGAGACATTTTGAAAAATGACCAATCCCGCCCATGGCAAAATAAAATATTATTCCATATAGAAAGCAGCACTGAAATAAAATAATGTCTCTTTCATCTGCGTATAAGTTTATACGAAATTCGTATACATAAACTCTAGAAATACACATTTTTCTTGATATATGCAGCAATGCCCATGTATTCTATCGTTTGTTCTCGGTAATCAAAGAGCAAGGAGAGGAAACATTAGATACAATAATTTTAATTGCATATCGTAAATCATGCTCATGTCGTGAAATAAGTATATGAGATCTTTTTATATGAAAAGAGCTACCATATACCGACTGTAATTATAATAATGAGGAAAACGGGATCAACTATCTAGTGGAAGTATTTACTGCGAATCAGTGTTCTTCATTTTCAATATTCTTGCAGTATTCAACACACATATAAAATACAAAATATATAAATATAAAACACACTTATCGTAAAATTATGTATCTTATCCTACGTAAGTAAATGTATGTTTGAAAGTTCATAATTATCGAGTTGAATAGCTCACCAGGAAAGTGTTCTAAATAAAGAATTGTATCAATGTAGGTGAAAAAAAAGTTATGCTGAACAATAAAGTATTTAAAATAAATGAACGTGTGGTATATACTGCATTCGTCTTAAGCATAAACAGAAAGAAATTTGGTACCATGTTTTGTTAGATAAAACATACACTCTTTAAACATATCATTATTAATTACTCGATAATCTCGTGCCAGTCTTTCCAAGACATCATTTCCCTTTGCTTATCCAGACATTTAACTTGCCGATCTAATTGCTGCGTGACTTTTAGTAGAAAGCAATTGGAATGTTTTATACCGCCCCTGAGCAACTTTTATTGCAGTCTCGCATTCAGTTTTCTTGAAATATTGTGTAAGTTGGCTATTTAAGAACATAAGAGGGCTTGTTAATTGTCGATTAAAATTGATTTTCAGAGTTAGCTCATTTTGCAGTAATACAATTAGAAAATGCTGTCGTATGTTTTGACTGTGTTATTGCTAATCTGTTTGATATTTATATGTATACAATCATGTACGATCATACAATAGTTTGTTTGTTTTGTTAGAATGGGTTCTTACACACTAATGCAGATGCAGGAAATGGGTTTCACTTACGACTCATGAATTTACTTTGGCGATGAACTTTTACGATCTTTTTATTCTTTAGTTGAACATAAGAAACAGTAGAATTTGGTTTGAAACTAATTGCAAATGGAACATTTGTATGACACATATAACAATATTATGTTATACGGAAACAGTTTGAAAGGCTTGAGGCCTAGTCAACATGAAAAGCTTTTGTTTCGCCGTGAATTACTTTCTAAAAAGATTCCTTATACATATACACATATACCTATTCCCGTTTACACATAAACGTATACATACACACATGTGCATATACACTTGCACATATAGGCATATGGATATACACTTAAAGCTAAACACACATATATATATATATATGCTTGTATATGTACACTTATACATCTACACATATACATTTACACATAAACATTTATACATATACACATATAAATATACACTTATACATATGCACTCATACATATACACTAATACATATACACGTATACGTGTGGCATTAAAGCTTAAATAACGTTAAATTCTTCATCTTTATTTTATTAATACTCTTAAACAAAACAAAAGCGCAAAAACATATTTAAATGCAAGCTTGCACAAAAATAGATGAACGCATTACTTTCCCAGGGAAAGTTATTTTGTATTTAAAATGTGCCTTTTTTCTTCCAAGAACTAGTTTTATTTTGGATCTCGGTAAATTAATTTGTCGTCGCAAGATAATTTGATTGCGTTTATGACAGTATTTTACAGATACTAGGCCAGCGAGACTTCAAATCTCAGAGAGAGGCACCTATTATGAAAGTATTGTTGTAGAAATAACCAAGACGCTGAATAATATGTATCATATAAAAGCAAGGTAAAAAAAGGCACCATAGTTAAACATAGCATGTATAGACAATTTCAATTTGAAATCCGTTGTATTATATTTCTTAAACAAAATATCCCAGAGGCATGATGTGAGTGTGATTGCCCACCAAATTATTAAACCGTTTGGTTTAAGGTTTCAGAGATAACGATGCCCTAAGTAACTTATTCCTCAATACACCATTTGACTCCCCCCTCCCCATTGACCCCATCGGAATTATTTAAACAAACTTAATAGGGGACCCATATGCCATATTAAATACGAAATATTACATATCTGGACCTTGGCTTTTTAACAAAACATAATGTGTGCATATCCAGTCATTAAAATTCCGAACACAAATGCTGAGCTACATTAAGTTCAATATTGTTTTATATTTGTATGCCTCGAATAACAAATATGCAGTTAACCTTTTATGTTTTGTAACAGCAAACTTACTAATTCATTTAAGAAAGCCGGAAACAGACTGGAATAATAATTTCCAATCGCGACATCTACAAAGTAGTCCCTAGTGTATATCAGGTATGATTATCAGCACTAGAATAAAGATTAAAATACAGATAACGCTGCGAGAGCTTTGGTTCATTACAACATAAAAAAGTTTTAAGCCTTAAAAAAGACACCACGGAACTCCGATTCAAAGCATATTGTATCCCCTTACGACCAGAATATTAATGAGTTTTAGACGCTTGAAATAGATATTAGATTATTGCTATTATAGTTATAGAACTATTATGCGATTTCACAGATGATTACAGTGACAATAACATAGCATTATTATATAACACTTTTTGTGTGTCTTTAGTGCAGATGCACTCCATGTACACAACAGCGATTTGGAAATTTGGGACAAAACAATGAATATTGTCAAATCGTCAATATGTTAAGGTGTTCCTTTAAGGTATGGCATACTTTTGGAAACATTTATTCCTGGTGGTGAAGTTTGCGTTAATTATTATGTTTGGACGCTTTCAACAACTCATTAGGGTGAATTGCACGTTATATCCGAAACAAGAAAACGAATCAGAAAAGTTCGAATATGTTCGTTGACATTATCGAATCTTGCCTTATTGAAAGAAACGTGCTAATGAATGTAGCTTCCAATAAGTTCGATACAATAACATAAATATTAAGCTATACAATAAAAATATAAAGTGTGTGTTTATTGAGTGACAATTTAAACTTAACCTCCCTTATTGCACTTAAAAGAATGCCGGCATAGGCTTTAATAAGTGACTGCGTATTCTACAAAGATTCAGTTACCATCTGTAGACCAACAACATTCAGCATGTTATATGTTCTAATTTCCAGACATGATTTAGTAACAAATAGTCCACGATACGAACAATAATTGCCTCACGGTGTTATTTTGTCAAAAGATGGGTATATTCAGAAACAAACATGACAACATGCTGCGAATTTTCAGGAAACATTTTGTCCGCAGCGTACATATAAGGTTGTATAGCGCAATTCGGTTGTAGTACGGACAAAAAAGTAATGAGAAGAGCACTCAAATATCACAAAAGAGCTTACGTTGTGGCAAGTGTTATACAAAATGTGTTGTAATGATATCAGTACAGTTTAATAGTGACAAACGTTCTAAGAGTAGATAAGGTTGTAGTTATATAGCCGTAAAAGAAGTAGATAAATGAGTAGCACTTGTTAATGGCGGTTGTTGTAGTAAGGTATATGTGTTAAATAAGAATATCATTGCAAAGCTTGGATGTTATATAATGCGATTTGTCAAGCAAACTAAATGCAATCAGAATGGCAGAGCTTTCAACAAAATAGTAAGACAACTTTCAAGAAAATGCTGGATAGTAATATATTATGGGATATAATGGTCAGTATTGGCTTAGAGAAAGCCCAGACCAAGATGCGCAATGAACGCTATGGCGAAATCACGAAAGTACAATAACTCTGTGAAAAATCGCCGATGGAAAACATTCTTGTAATATAAAAAGTATATATTGGCAAAGAATCTTTCAGAAAAGACTGATTGAATTCCTGCCAGTGACTACAAAGGCAATGTTCGGGAAATCAAGCCTCGAGTTAGTTATTAATCAGTAATGTCAGAGATCGCCCAAGTCCCATATCTCTCACAGTCGCGCCAAGATTATATAAAAACAACTAGTTAATAAATCATTATTCCTGGTTAACCAATGATATTACGAAAAGTGTAAGCTACACCAACATTTCTTAGTTTGTACATGTATATTTATATCCGTTATGTTTCGCTATAAACTGGAACAAAGGCTGTCACAGACAGTGTATCCCTGGCCACTGATGCCGAAAGGGTTCAGTAAGAACAACTGGAGTCACAAGGCCATTTTGCCATTATACACATAGGACACTAATTCCTTTTAAAAACGCAAACGATAATGAAACCTTGACAATATTCAATGTAGCACTTAAAGATAAATTGCAAGCAAAATGAAGGATTACCATTTTTACATCACTACGCTCTTCCGCGGGGAATAAAAAAAGGAATATTATACTTCAACCTCTTCTTAACAATAATCTAACGACAAGCTTAAATTACGAATGAATTGTATAGTATAAATACATGCTAAACACTTACTGGTATATTCAAAGGTTAGATCTAGTGAATGAGGCAATGAAATATAATCATGAATACAATTTATGGAATTAAATAATAATATTTACTTGTGCTAAGCAATGCTTCGAAAGTGTATCTATAGGTATTAAAGTACCATACGGTACTTAATGGAAATTATGTTTTCGACCCACGTTCAACTATATGTGAATTGGGCAAGAAAGATACCAGTGGAATTAATGCAATTTCTGGAGCTCAATGATCCTCCTGACTTGTAGTACGCATTGCTTGGAAAACGATACCTTATTACAATGATGCCTTCCTTCGTCCCACGTTCTGATCGACGCACGTGGCGTCGCTGCGGGCATCTCAATGGCCACTTAATTACCTACAGCGTCTAATGAACAATTGTCTGTCTGGCGCATGCGCGGTGGATCGCCTCCAGGTCGCCTAGAGTACTGTGAATGATTTTTCCGTTTTTATCGCGGCACGAGAAGGCCGGATCAATACCTCCGATATCTGGCCAGCAGTTTCCAAGCTAACCATCTGCGTTCGTTCTTCGATTGTATTTTTCCTTTGGAGTTACTGTAATCGTTTTACGTGCCTCAGTGAGTGGCGTAACATATTGTGCAGTGTAGCCGTAATGTAAAAATATATAAATAGTCTAGTGCTTCATTTTTTCTTGGCATGTGATAGTAAGTAGAGTGCATTTCTTGACGGATTCTGTGCATGCCTGCTAAAGGAAACCTGTGCTTCGCTTCTTGACGGTGTCTTATCGCTATTTGAAAAATATAGGCAAGTTCAACACTGAGCGATAGAAGAATGAAAGCGCTTTGGTGAGAGACTCACCTGGATTGAATATTGGAAAAAATTATGTTAAACAAATTTCGTGCTGGGAATATCCTTGCGTCCTAGAGTTCAACATCTTTAGTACGATATTCTGCTGAGCAGGTAAATTTATTGTTGATAATCGTATAGCTATGAACTTGGTCTCTTTAGTCAAGAAACCGCATGTGTGTGTGTTTATATATGTGCGTGCGTTATATTGATGATATTTAGTTTAAACCAATTTAGTTAAGCTCGATTTTATTGAAAGTCGAAGGCTTGTTGAAACGCTGTCGAGTCCGTTTCCGAAGTAGAACCAGTGCTTGTTTTTGGGGGAAGATGTACAAAAACACTTCCACAGTGGGGAGTCACACCCGTGTCCTGACCTCCGGTCGCAAGGCGGACACCATATCCACTACGCCACGGCGACCTTGATATTTCATTATTGAAAACCCATGGTTATAGACATGTATCGAACACAAATACCGGCTTCAGGTGAATAAATTATTGGACAAAACACTTAATAACCAGTAAGAACAACACATAATGCTGACATTTTATTAATATTATTAAATACTTTTGAAATTCAAGATATAAAATTTTATATAACACCTTTGAAATCAGCGCGAGTTTTTTGTTGTTGGACTAAAGGTAAGGTTCGGGAAGCTTTCAATCCAGTTTTGATCTAAAATACTTTGCGTAGACTGCTGAAATGCGGTGACCAACGCTTGTATCAATGTTTATGTTTAGTAATGTATAAGCCGTGTGTCGTTTTCCATTAAAATAAAAGCTAGCGGAGGAGTATTGCTCTCCTGAAAGTGGTTCTGGAGTGTCATTTTCCCTGCATATTTCGAGTTGTGATGAAGGTATTGCCTTGTTTGGTACCATACTGTCTGCAAGTATAACGACCGTCTCTCCTGCAAATGTCTCTTGAGTCCCAATATACGTATGTATGTAATGTATTCCAGTACTGATTAATAACGTATGTATGCTCTATATATTCCGTGCTGTTAGGTAAGTATTGTCCTGTTTTGTACCATACGTTCTGCAAATGAAAAAACAATTTCTCTCCTGATATAATTTCTGGAGTTGTATTCTACGTAAACATGAAATGTGATAAAGTACTTATTAATAACGTATGTATACGTTACCCTTTCATACCAGTGTATCAATATTGACCTCGCACTCGAAACATTCATCAACGTTTATTTCGACGAATTAATAGTTTTAAATGACAGGGCGGTTAATTACTTTCCGAGAAATCAATGCAATGTGAAATGGTCGATGGGCGCTGCGTTCTGTTTTGATGTCTGCATCAAATAATTATCAATAAACTTCAATCACAAAATCCGGAAGCAAAAGAGGAAATAACGAGTGATAGCTGGTGGTAATGACATTGTTTAAACGATGTAGAGGCTTGACCGCATCAAAATCACCATCATTACCAACAAAATAAATGTCATAATCATAAACCAAATAATCGTAAGTATGCATTTAAAATGTAGGAGTAGTTGCACACAAAAGCTTCTGTATGTAATTGTAAACAAAGGGCAACAACTTTCTTAAAAGTTATGATAAAATCGCGGAATATTGACAAGTTACCGTGAAGCATTTCGAGCTAACTTTTTGAAAACGTTTTACAAAAATGACATGCACAAAATACTTTTACGTGTATTTTTCAACAAAGGACGCGTGAGTGTTTCAGTTGGTGTATTGGTGATATTTTAAGTATGAAAACCCATAGTTATATACACAGGTGTTCACAGGTGGTCTTTTTTCGCAGGGTCGATTGAAAGGAATTGAAAGGATTGGGAGGAAATCGGTGTGGTCGTTATGGACAGGTGGTCTCTATTAAAAGGTGGTCTCTGGGACAGGTTTGACTGTACATATATCGACAACAAATACCGGCTTCTGGTGAATCAATTATTTGACAAAACACTTGAGATCCAGTAAGAAGAACAGATAATGCTGACATTTCATCAATATTATTAGGTAAACTAGCAACTAAAGTTCGATTACAAATGTGTAGATGCACGACAACACTTTTGTATTAATTTTGGTTCAAGTGTAAGGTTATATTAGTCTTTAACTCATTTTAAACCTTCCATGCTTTGAATTGACCGTCATAGGCGGTGAAAACAGCTTTGATCCTTTTTTATGTTTGGTATTATAGAGGGCAGAAGTTCATTTTCCATTAAAAAAAATAATCATGTTTCCTATATATAAAGGTATTGTCCTGTGTAGAACCATACTATCTGAACGTAAAAATAATTTCTCTCCTGACCATGTCTCTTGAGTTCCAATATACGCAAACATGAAATAAGTTACCGTTCTAATTATGTAAACGTAACCCTTTCATACCAGTGTATCAGTATCGACCTCGCACTCGAAATATTCATCAACGTTAATTTCGACGAATTAATATTTGTAACGACACGTCTGTTAACTACTTTCTGAGAATCAGGCCATAGAATGTTGCGGTGTGAACTGATCGATAGACGCTGCGTTCTGTTTTGATGTCTGTATAAAATAATAATCAATAAACTTCGATCCCCAAATCCGGAAGAAACAGAGGAAATGAAGATTACGAGGGATTGCGGGTGGTAATGACATTTAATAAACAAGAAGTAGATTGACTACATAAAAATCACTATCATCGTCAACAACAAACATAATTATCACATTTATCGTTATTATCAGCATTTTTATCAGCCTCAACTTTTTCATAGTTATAATGAACTTAATCATTACAACGATCATCATCATCATCGCCAGAATCCTCCACAGCTGCACGTAGGTCCGTATTCACCAAACAAAGCTTAGACTACAGTTTAAAAAAAAACAATATTATGTCAATTGGAATACATGTATGCAAATATTGCTCTAATTCATAGTCAAACTTGGCATCAACCACGACTATCTACCTCATTCTTCATGTTAATGTCATAGCCTATATACATGTATATTCAAATGCATGATGCATTTTTCTTGTTTCTAGTCTATGTTTTTTTTATTTTTAAGGCTAAGAATGGATAAGTAAATACGGCTCGAGCATCACAATCGTCAAAATAACATCCTTTCCATCAGTTTTATCATACGTATCATCATCATCATGGTCATCTTAATGACTATCAGCAGAACAAGCAACACGAAAAGCTACAATAGTACTTATATTGGCTGTAAACAAAAAGTGGTAAATGGTAGGGTTGTTGTTGATAGACAATTTTAATCTCGCGTGATTTGCCAGAAAAGTAATTAATTGGCTGGCGTTTGACTATCAAACAATCCATGACAGGCTTACGACAGGCAGTGTTGCCCAAAATGTAATATCGGCAAGTATGTGATTGCAAAAAAATGCCTTATCAAGTACTAGATGATTTTGAACTTGTTATACACAGTATATGACTTGTCAGAAAATTGATAATGATGATTAGATGATTTTAAATAATACATTATGGCAGTAGAATGATTTTTCAGACATGTTCGAGGGGAAGGGGTGTTACGTGAACAGCAATTTGTCAGTAAATGTTAATGTCGCTGGATTTGTCAGAGCATGTAATGGTGGGAAGATGATTCGCAATAACTTGATTTGTAATGAAGGCATGACCCTGTGTGGTACCATACTGTCTGCAAGTCAAACGAATTTCTTTCCTGATAGTGTCTCTTGTGTTCCAGTATTCATATGCATATAATGTATTACAGAACTAATTAATAACGTATGTATACACCCTATATATTCAGTGCTTTGAGGAAAGTATTGTCCTGTTTGGTACCATACTGTCTGAAAGTAAAAAAAAATCTCTCCTGATTAAATGTGTCTGAGGTTTCAGTATTCGTATGCATATAATGAGTTTACAGTACATATTAATAACGTATGTATAAGGAAACCCTTTCATACCAGTGTATCAATATCGACCTCGCACTCGAAACATTTATCAACGTTTATTTTGACGAATGAATAGTTCTAAACGACAAGTCTGTCAATGTATTACAGTTATAATTAATAAAGTATTTATACATAACCATTTCATACAAGTGTTTCAGCATCGACCTCGCACTCGGAACATTTATCAACGTTTATTCTACGAATTTATAGTTCTAAATGACACGTCTGTTAATTACTTTCTGAGAATCAGACCATAGAATGTTGCGGTGTGAACTGATCGATAGACGCTGCGTTCTGTTTTGATGTCTGCGTAAAATAATAATCGATAAACTTCAATCTCCAAATCCGGAAGTGAAATTGGAAATGAAGATATCGAGAGATTGCGGGTGGTAATGACATTTTATAAACACAGAGTAGATTGACCACTTAAAAAGCACCATCATCATCAACAACAACATAATTATCAAATGTATAATCACAATTATTGTTATTATCGTCCTTAGCACCACCATCACCATCTTCATAGTTATATTGAACATAATCATCATCATAATAATAACCATTACAACCATCACCTTCACCAACTTCATGATCATCCACACCATATCATTTCCATCATTTTCCTCCTCTTTATCGTCATCGACATAATCATAATGGTCTTCATGATCATTGGCAACATCACAAGCAACAAGAAAAGCGACGTCATTAATTATATTGGTTATATGCAACGAGCGGTAGATGGTAAGGTTTAGTCGAAAGAATATTGTAATCTCGCGTTATTTGCCAGAAAAGAAAGTAATTGACTGGCGTTTCAGTCATCTATCCAAAAATCTGCGACACACTAGCGGCAGGCAATGTTGCTTAAAATGTTATGTTGGCCAGTATGTGATTGGAAAGAAAATGCCTAATCAAGTTGGTGTTTTGGACATGTTAAAAAGAATGTGATATTTTTCAATACATTTAATACATTGGAGTGATTTGTCAGAACATGCACCAGCCAATAGTGTATTGTCAGAACTTGCTATAGCTAAGAGTGATATGATAAACATATTAAAGTTATTCGGAGATTTGTCAGAATATGAAAATAGTTAGGTCATTTTCCTATTTCTCTCCTGAAAATGTTTCTGGAGTTTCATTGTTCCTATACATTGAGTGTTTTGATGAAGGTATAACCTTACGTGGTACCATACTATCTGAAAGTAAAAAGAATCTCTCTCCTGATAATATCTCTGGAATGTCATGAGACGTATACATATAATGTTTTACAGTACTAATTAATGCAGTATGTATACATAACCTTCATACCAGTGTATCAATATTGACCTCGCACTCGAAACATTTATAAACGTTCATTCGACGAATTAATAGTTCTAAACGACAAGTCTGTTAATTACTTTCTGAGAATCAGGCCATAGAATGTTTCGATGTGAAAAGATCGATGGACGTTACGTTCTGTGTTGATGTATGCATTAAATAATAATCAATCAATTTCAATCACCAAATCCGGAAGCAAAAGAGGAAATGAAGAGATTGTGGGTGGTTATGACATTTCATAAACTGGAAGTAGATTAAGTACATACAAATCACCATCATCATCATCAACAACAACCTAATTATCATACGTATAATCACAATTATCGTAACTATCGTCTTTTTCATCAGCATTACCATCTTCATATTCATCATAATTATCACCATTACATCTGTCATCATCAACATCATCATCATCGCTATTATCACTCACAGCAGAAGCAACACGACCCCAGCAGCATCACAATCATCAACAGCATCATCAACAGCAGAATCATTATCATCCTCGCCATACTCATCGACAATAGCAGCACCACAACCACACCATCATCAACAAAGGTTTCATCATTTTCCTCCTGATCATTAGCAGCAGAAAAAGAAACAATAAGAGCGCCTTCGTCTCTTATATTGGCTGTATACACCGAGTTGTAGAAGGTCAGGTTGTGATCGATAGGTAATTTTAATCTCGCGTGATTTGCCAGAAATGTAATTGGCTGGTCGTTGAGTCATCTAATGATCTATCCGAAAATCTGCGACTGGCTAGCGGTAGGTAATGTTGCGTAAATGTAATATCGGTCAATATGTGACAGGAAAGAATTTGCGTAATCGAATAAGTGATTATTGACATGATATAGAGCGCTTGTGTGTGATTTGTCCGAAGGTTTAATAGCTCGGAGTGATTTGTAAGAACATGCATCAGCCGATAGTGTTTTTTTTTTTCAGAATATGCTATAACTAAGAGTGATTGCTTAGAACATATTAGATATTTTAGAAGATTTGTCAGAACATGAAAATATTGAGAAGTGATTGGTCAGAACATACTATAAGTTGTTCTATTGGGCGATTTGTCTGAACAAAAAATCGCCAGATGGGTTTTGTAAGAACATGCAATAGTGAGATGGTGCTTTGTCCGAACATGTAAAAATAGGTTGGTGACTACTAAGAAAAATGATGAGATGATTTCCCAATGATTTTACAAGCTACAATAATACCGGATGTGTGACTTGTCCGAAAATTAGGAGGTAGGGACATGTATAAAGATGATTTGTAAGTATATTTTATTTGCTGGTTAGATGATTACAAAAATAGGTTATGGCACTATTTAAAAAAAAAAACAGATAATGTTCGGGCGCTTGGTTTTGGAGTTATGTGATAAAAAAACTTGTCAGAACAGTTAACGTCGCTTAATTTGTCAGAAAATGTAACGGATAATCACATGTGATTTCAATAAAAAAAGTTTGTTTTTGCACAAGCAATGTACTTTCAAAAATGTTATAGTAAACAAAGTATATTATAATCATAAAACTTCTTGATTGTTATGCAAACGCCATATATAACTGACCTAAATTAGTTTTCCTTGTATAGGTCTGGTTACCATTTCTAATCCTTGATTAGCCTGTGAGGACGAGAAAGGCAATCTTGGGACGGCAATTTACGCACATTCATTAAGCCCAGTTTTTCCAGAAAGAATATCTAATAATCTGAAATGTAGGCAGCCATGTAAAGCAAAGTATTGATCTCGCATTCCTTCCGCTAGCTTTAATCGAATTGTCTTTCCGCACTGAGACATTTATGGCAAATTACGTTTTCTTAGCCCTCGACCCACAAAACATGTTTGGTTATCATAAATCGTTTATTTATGTAAGATTGTGTCGTTTCTCTTTTTTTTACAAGATTCGTGGACATTCGGTCTCTGTGAAGTATAATTGTACGCGTCGATCGGATGTAGCATCTCGCTTGCCTTGAAAATCAAAGCGCTGAAGGTATTGAAAGTGATCACTACTGCATAAAATGGGATAAAGCACACTTTTCAAAATTACATTATAAATCTTTACTTTATAAATCGCAAGATTTAATAAAAGACAACAACTTCGAGTTGGGTAGACGCAAAAAAATTATGACGTTCCCCCTGCAAAGTGTTATGTGTGTAACAGAGATCATCATAATCACAAGGATTACACCATTGGGCGTTAGCATCTGACAAAACTTACGCAAACATTCTAATAAGCTTCATAGAGTGTAACCTACCCTCTACTTTTCAGGCATCCCACATCGATCGACATGTGGCTGTATATGTTTTATTACTTACATGCTTTAAATTATAATTTGTTTTGTTTTTGTTTTACGTTATAATGTCGACCAAATATATATTCAAGAAGGTGATACCAACTATGCATTAATCACTTCATATAAACAAATATGAGAGGAAAAACTGCAAGTAATCGTGTGTATTATTAAAGTCTAATTTTGCAAGATACCTTAGAGAATATTTGTATGTTCGCAATATTTAAGAGTTTTAATTTGTTAATGATATAGTGCTCCCTATTTAAAAGTTTTCTTTTTTTATATGTGTATTGTGCACGATATATAAGACGTTGTCTTTACTTGACATGTGTGTGCATAAGACAGAGAATACTCTGCGGTCTGATACTGGTCACATATAAGAACGTTTTGGACGAACTCACGACAGCAGCAACAGCACGTTCAGATCCTGAAAAACAAACTGCAGCAACTTTGCCTGCAATCTAAATATCGACAAATCGTTTCTCTGGTTTTACCTTACCAAGTTACACTTCCCTGTAGTAGTAATACTGTTACTGTTTACCAAATTAGAATGCAATGTCTTAGTGTGCATGTTTCTGTTTTAGGAAGATACAATAAGTAGCAACGTCTGGAAGGAGCAAAATTGAATCGATACAAAACAACAAGAAATGTTTATACCATTTCCAGCCCGACCCCCATCCCAAGCATTTATGACTTTTAATGATATCTCTTCTAATATCAAGACGACATATTTTAGGCTGTTTATTGGCCTAATTTAACGGCAATCTCGGCGGACAGAAGCACGCACAGACAAACAATCAGACTGCTATATGGTTATATGCCGCCTTCTTCAAATGGGAGTATACTTCGACGGATTCGCAAACTCATTTAGTAGAAGTAAGGCATATCTGTTAACGACCTTTCTCACTGTACTAGTTCTAACCAGAAACCGCACTCGAAAATGCATCGATAAGCCTCAATGTTCGATTAACCCTTTGAGCGCTGGAACCGGATTTTGAAGGCCTTTGCAAACAGTTTGGATCCAGATGAGACGCCACAGAACGTGGCGTCTCATCAGGATCCAAACTGTTTGCTATTCTGATAGTATTCTTTGAAACAAAAATCGATGAAAATGCTAATTTTAGAAATTAAGCTGACAACATTTAAGCAGACGACAAATTTCCCAGCATGCAAAGGGTTAAATCAAATCTTATCAGCACCAAACAACACGCTACACTGAATTAACTGGTAAACAATATCCTTATGATGTGCCCGCTTTTGGCAAAATCGATTTCACCGGTGAGTAATTATTCAAGCTCGATCTCTCATGCCAAATTGGATCGCTCCCGAATCATTCTGTGAGTTTGAGAAACCAAAATCGTTTCTGACAACCTTGATTCCGGGCATAATTGTTTTACCGACAATCGTTTGGAAAAGAATCCATAGCCCACAGTAGCATCAGATGCAACAGAGTCCCATTCTGTGAAAACTGGACCTAATTCGTGTGCGTTAACCCTTTGCATGCTGGAAAATTTGTCGTCTGCTAAAATGTTGTCTGCTAAATTTCTAAAATTAGCATTTTCTTTGATTTTTTTCAAAGAATACTATCAGAATAGCAAACAGTTTGGATCCTGATGAGACGCCACGTTCTGTGGCGTCTCATCTGGATGCAAACTGTTTGCAAAGGCCTTCAAAATCCGATTCCAGCGCTCAAAGGGTTAAGTGTCATCAAAGATTAGCGTGTGCAGTCCGCACAGGCTTATCAAGGACGGCACTTTCCGCCTTCACTGAAATTTCGTTAAAAAATTAATTCCTTACAGCGAAAAATTCCATTAAAGCGGAAAGTGCACATGCTAATCTGGGGCGACCCTTTACGCACATGCATTAAGCCCAGTTTTCCCGGAACGAGGTTCATATAATAACATAAATGAGTTTCTCAATGTAGCCCCCACCCCGAAATTTCCTTATCCTATTTCGTTAAACGCTCTGGTGTGATTGAATGCGATTTCTCGTAAAAGGCTGATTTCTTTCTTGAATTGTTACACTGTTGTACGAAGACGGAACATGACAGTTTTTCATCAGGACAAAAACGAGAAGCCGTTTAAGGAATTTGCTACGGACAGATGTGGGTGTCCATTACAGAGGTGTTTGTCTGATGTCAGTTGAATTTGATTATGTAATGTATCGCTTTTTATGCTTGGTTTGTGTCAATTTGAATTCTATAAATACTAAAAAAATAATATCCACTAATACTTCTACTAATAAAACTATATCCACCACCACTACTACCGCTCCTACTACTACGTTTTATTATTTCATTACTTTATTTTATTATTATCATTATATGAAAATACTACTTTCACTATTACTTCTACTAATACCACTGCTGCAACTATTTCTGATGATGCTGAATCAACTGCGAATATTTTACTACCTTTAAAACATCTCAGTTCTAATGTTCGTAATATTCGAATATTCTACTACTTCTAGTAGTTGTTCTTTTTTGTCTACTTATATAATGACTTGCACATCGGCTTGTAAATGAATACGTATTTAATGTCTAATTACTAGTACGCGACTATCACCCATTAAACCGATTTCTCGATACTTGTGTACATCGCATGACCGACTTAAGTATATTGACGTCAATACCTTGGCAAAGACCCGCGTTTTTAAGATGTGTACAAGGCAAGCACAATCATCGAAAAGCGATCGGTCAAAAAGATGAGATTGTCTATTGATGTCTGAGATAGAGGTTTGGCATTCAATATTTTGCGAGATGACTTTTGCAGTTTTGTTGTCCCATTTTTTGCAGACGTTCGAACATAAGGACGATGGAAGAATGTGATGGACCGATGGTCTGCTTGATTGTGAATGAGATATATAATATTATCTAATATAGGCATTGAATTTGATAAATTATGTGTATGATTGATTGACTGACTGACTGACTGACTGACTTACTGACTGACTTACTGACTGACTGACTTACTGACTGACTGACTGGCTGACTGACTGACTGACTGACTGACTGACTGACTGACTCACTCACTCACTCACTCACTCACTCACTCACTCACTCACTGTAGCCTGTCTAACTGACTGACTTACTGACTGACTGACTGACTGACTGACTGAATTACTGACTTACTGATTGACTGACTTACTGACTGACTGACTGACTGACTGACCGACTGACTGACTGACTGACTGACTGACTGATTTACTAACTGACTTACTGACTCACTGATTCACTCACTCACTGTAGCCTGACTAACTGACTGACTTAGTGACTTACTGAGTGAGTGAGTGAATGAAGCAAATATCACCTACTATTAAGCAAACATCGATAAAAACCGGTTGTGTATCATTCGATTCGATTGACTGACTGACTGACTGACTGACTGACTGACTGACTAACTGACTGACTGACTGACTGACTGACTTACTGACTGACTGACTGACTGACTGACCGACTGAATGACTGACTTACTGACTGACTTACTGACTGACTCACTCACTGTAGCCTGACTAACTGACTGACTTAGTGACTTACTGNGCCCTTGTATGCATTCCTTGCCGAAATAAATCTATCTATCTATCTACTGCTACAACTATTACAACTACTACTACTACTACTACTACGTATTGTTGTAACTACTTCAATGTATGCTTATTTTACTTTCACTTTCACTTCTCCGCATACCAATGCTGATACTACTACTGCTGCTGCAGCTATTGAATCAACAGCCAGTATACTACTACTACAGGTTCTTCTCTTTACTATATAACGACTTACAATGCGATACGTCTATAATCATTGTATCTCTTATTACTAGTGCGAGACTAGCATCCATTAAACCGATTTCACGATACTTGCATATACCTTACATGGCGTACCTGACCCAATTATATTGACGTCAATACTTTGGCAAACACCCGCGTCCTTTGGCTGTATACAAAGGATGCTATCACAATCATCGGGAAGCGATCGGTCAAGAAGACGAGATTGTCAATTGATCACTGTGACAGCGGTTTGGCATTCATTATTAAGCGAGATGACTTTTGCAGTTTTGTTGTCCCATATTCAGCAGACATTTAACTATATGGACGAGTGACGAACGTGATATACCGAAGGGTTTCTTTGAGTGTCAATGAGATGCATAATATTATAGACATTGACTTCAAGTAAGGAAGTGTATGATCGATCGATTGATTGATTGATTGATTGATTGATTGATTGATCGATTGATTGATTTATTGATTTATTGGTTGATTTATTGGTTGATATACCGACCGATCGATTGATTGATTGATTGATTTACCGACCGACCACCCGACTTACTGAGTTGGTTCGTTTGTGAATTTCTGATGTTGTGTGTGTGATTGTGGGAGTGAGTGAGTGAGTGACTGACTGACTGAGCGAGCGAGCGAGTTGGACAGCGAGTAAGACAGTAAGGGAGTGAGTAAGTAAGTGAATAAGAGAGTGAGTGAGTACGTATGTTGTTTTCTGAGAAAGTGAATAATGATTCAGCAGTTCTCACCTATTATTAAGAGAACATCGATTTAAACCAGTTGTGTATCATTCGCTGTGATTGCATGTCTCCTTGCATTAACCGCTTTGTAGACACGGACGATGTGTATTTTTGCGTTATTGGTTTTTCTATCGATAACCCCTCGTTACGTTTGCAGGGAAGACGTAAAACTTATCGGCATCGACATTAAATTCAGTCTTGTTCGCCTTACTTGATATCGATGGTGGTCAAAACAACAACACCGGTAACTAGGATTTTAGCATAATCACCATATATCATGCTATATAATAATGACAATAACGTTATTTGTTCAATGAACGTGCTACAATCAATTTGTAAGTGAGTAAATAAGAGAGTGAGTAAGTATATTGGCTGCTGAGAAAGTGAATAATGATTCAGCAGATCTCACCTTTTATTAAGAGAACATCGATTCAAACCCGTTGTGTATCATTCGCTGTGATTTCATGTCTCCTTGCATTAACCGCTTTCTAGACATGGAAGATGTCTATTTCTCCGTTATTGTTTTTTCTATCGATTTCGCCTCGTAACGTTTGCGGGAAAGACGTAAAACGAGTAGGCATCGAAGCGCCATTTTAATACGCTAGGCATNGCGAAGCACCATTTTAATACGCTAGGCTACGAAGCACCATTTTAATACGCTAGGCTTCGAAGCACCATTTTAATACGCTAGGCTACGAAGCACCGTTTTAATACGCTAGGCTGCGAAGCACCATTTTAATTCGCTAGGCTGCGAAGCACCATTTTAATACGCTAGGCTGCGAAGCACCATGAATGCTCAAATGTACAAAAAACAGTGTGTATAAACATGCATATATCGATTTAATGTGTAAAATGGTATGTGTACTTCATTATAAACAAACGATTTTGTTTCTGGTAGTAAATATGTGCACTCTATTTCCCTTCATTTCATTTTGGTTGTCTTGCCTTTTCTCACCAACTATCGCTTCACGCGATCGGTGTTATGTTTAAGCCATGTAAATCAAGTCGCAAAATCTGATAGCATATGCTGTATTAATTTTAAGAAGAACAAGCACTTAAGTGCGAATGACCTTAACCTCATTTATGTAGTAAAAATCCACGTGTTTCGTCTAAAATCATCAAGTTAATAAAATAAAAATACGAAAATGTTTACTAATGATATAAACTGCATGTGTTTATAATCTGGGTCTGTCGAATATAAAACAATTTGTTACCAAATTAAAGCAAACTTTTGTATTTGAGTCTCGCTTTGGAAAAGCGGGGCATAATGCATGTGCGTAAAGTGTCGTCCCATATTAGCCTGTGCAGTTCGCACAGGCTAATTTGGGACGACACTTTCCGGTTTTATGGTATTTTTCGTTTAAAGGAAGTCTCTTCTTAGCGCAAATCCAGTTTTGGTGGAAAGTGTCGTCCCTGATTAGCCTGTGAGGAACACTTTACATACATGCACGTTGCCCCGTTTCCCAGAGCGAGACTCAATTGCATGCTTTGTAACCAACTTTAGGCAAGGCACGACGACACGTACGTATTGTGAACAGCTATTATCAGAAGTGTCTGAGCATTTATTTTATATCAAATAAGCACTTAACAACAATCATAATAACGGTTTTATTCGGCATGCAAAGCATTGCGTGCGTG